>CALYDF020000584.1:2500-35816 GCA_944474145.2 Dicrocoelium dendriticum | reverse complement strand
AAGTTGTCATCGCGACAAAAACAATATGCCTAGCCACATGGCCCACATCTTCTTATCCAATCTACCGATTGGCGCAATATCGGTAACACCCACCGTTCCGATTGATCAAAGAAAGCAGAAGGGTTCTAAACACCGATCCTCCTATGAAACCGTTGCTTCTCCCAATACTCAAAGCTCGACCTCAGTAGCTTTAAGCCATACGACCATAAAACGTGTCAAGCACTAGACGCAACCTAAAGAGACGTCAATAAATCCCGCGAGAACCGTGCTTCTAACATCAACGAAGACGAGGCGGAACTACGGTGCCTTGACACTTATATGCGCCAAGGTTCCTGAGTCTAAGGCTAACTCCTTAAGGGTTAAACAGTTGGATGATTTAAAACAATGTGATTACCTTTGTGTTAGAATCGCAGTTCAAGTTAATCCGGTTAACATAATGCGCATCACTGGATATCTAACCTGGGATCATTATAGGTAGTCCCGACTAATGTGAGTAACATTTTGATCAATAGATGACGGATGTTTTTATCGGCATACCGCCTGAGGACTGAAAACAGTGGTATACCAATTTCTTCGAATGTTGCATGTAGCCAACTTAAGTAGGACAAAGTAACTCAGAGGAACAACACACGGTGAGTACCGAAATAATTATTTTCGTTTATGGCGTACCCGAGCTACATACAAATATCATCGAAAAAGCCTACGCCCATGAGCTGGAAGTATGGCGTTATATCCGTGAAGCTCTCTGTGCGGACGACGTCATACTTCATTCGATTACACGGTTACCCGTGTCGCCAAAGTAGAGAGGGAGTGGCCGTAATGATATTGAAACTAAGGGCACAGTCACAACAGATGGCCGAGAACATAATGCGTAGCCGGCAGTTACTACTTAACAAACTCCCTTCGGAACCTGGATTAAATACAGCCGTTAGAGAGTCACAGCCACTCGCTGTTCTCGCGGAAACAACACCATCAGCAAAGGAATATAACAGCAACATCGATTCAGAAAGCTGTGCGCTGACCCGTTGCTATCCTGAAGGCTGCCGATGGACTACATACCCTATGTGCAAGTGAGACGAAAAACAGATTGCATTTCTAATGTGATTGGGCAATTCACCAAGAAAAGGATTGGGTGCCAGTCTCTCATCGGTCGGAAAAATACAGGTTATTCATGTGCTATTTGTCAACAGCATTTGACGACGTATAATCTTTTTCGTGTGAACACTAAATCTCAAGGCATATTGAGTAAACTTACCTGACATGCTGCTGCGTCAATTATCACAAGCAAGCGACCACATCGCTATAAATTGAACATAGTTACGCCCTTACGTATGTGATGTGGATTTTGCACTGTCAGGTATGTATATTGTTCAATACGGCCGACCCAGCAAATTTGTGAGTGGTTCAATACTTGTGCAACGACCTCTAATATGAGTTAATAAAGGATCTGGTCAGCACGGCATAGGAGTTCCGTGTAGTGTCATCTACGTCTTAAAGTGGAAGACACTTGCTTCATGATAGTCACTTACCGTCCTTCTTCCTCCACGCCAGAGATGGACTTGTGGAATCACGAGGTGATGACCTCTATACACATGGAATTTATTCGTTGCAATCCAGCTAACTATTGACAAATAACCTTATTACCTGTTATTTCAAATGTATTGGAAGCCAGTATTTCTTATGCTCTAACAGCCTACTTGGAAGTATTTCACTTCCTCGGGCCGTAACAGCATGGATTCCGACGAAATCGATCGTACGCTACAAATCTACTATTATCACGGTCCAGCTGGACTGAAGCAGTAGACTCTGGCAGGTTGGCGATCCACTCCTAGGACGGATCTGAAGCTATCTTCTATACCGTCGCCTGGAATTACGTGTGCGTGATTCGCTGTCAGATCCCACCCGCGTTGAATGCGAGTACCAGAAGGAGCGGTACTAGGACGGCCGTATATTTTACTGCGACATCACGGGCATCAAAATCTCGAACTGCCTTATTTATGCCAATGACATCAAGGTGTGCAGGTCGATCAATACACAAGGTGATATCAATGTACTAAAGCTGATTTGTTAGGGTATACGCGTGGTCAATCAACAATCTGCATTGATTCAACTCGGACAAATGTAGAATGCTGCCCCTACGGCACAAGTTGGTGCACTCCTACAAGCTATGGAACCAGGAGCTTCAAACGTCTTCTGACGAATAAATCTAGCGGCCTTGTCCAGGTTGACTTGGGATGTTCGAATTTGACAGAAACTGATTCAGGAAGCAGCATCCAAACATGTGGGCCTCCTGAAACTTGCATATGGCCGATTCGACCCTTCGGATTTTCTACAAATTCTCGGTTCATACGTACGACCAAATGTGGAATATGCAATACAGGATTGGCTGCCATGGCTGAGGAGAGTACTTACCGCCTTGGAGATACCCTAAGCACAGGGAAACGGAAACTTAAACGGGCTGTATAATTCGCCGTATGAACATAAGCTACAAAAGCTGGAGGTCTTCAACAGATATTATCGGCGATTGCGGGGTGGCCTCATTATGATTTACCAGATTTCGAGAGATTTCAACTACACGTGCCGCTACTTGCTAGAATTCAGTCACAACAGCAGTTTAAGATGCCACCATCTCAAGCTAGAAGAGCAGCACAGTCATTTGGAATGCCGTCGGAATTTCATTTCCATACGTGTATGCTGCACCTGGAATACTCTGCCAGGATCTGTCATATGTTCACCCACGTTGGCAGAGTTCAAAACCCAAGTTGACCGTGTACTTATTTCGCTGCACCATCTTACATGACCCATTACCCATGGAGAAACACAAGTGTCTGTACAAGATTTCACTGGCGGACAAATCCTGGATTTCGTTTTTAATTTCTCACCTCATGCATGTGTACATCAGAAGGAGACACGACATCTACCAGCATCCAAGTTACCGTCATTTCACAAGGATTTAGTTTGGATTTACGGGTTTACTACCTATACTTCAGTGAGTTCACTGTGTAAACCCTGTTTTGCTAACAATATTTTATATTTTGATTTTTCACCATAATCGTCCTACGTGAACTGTTAAGTATTAGCTTTAATACCCGTATGCAACTACCGTTCCATTTACCCAACGAGCGCTACAAAATGACCCTGCAATCAACTTGGTATGCAAGTAACGTTGTGAGGAATCGAAAAACAAACGCTGATGCAGACTGAAACGTGACGCTCTCTTATTTCCTGTTACGATGCATGAGTTTGATCGAAGTGTATTGCTCACGATAACTCTAGAATGATCCATCCAGATGAATAGCCAGATGTAGTTCAAGTTGCACAAGTAATTGGCAGCAGTCTGACTCGATTTTGGACCGCCTGCATTCTCTCTAGACTTGCTTGAACCGACCGCTAAGATTTAGCTGCCTGGATATAACTGTCGCTGCAAAATGGCACCAGTTGACCGCACTTTTCCCCAGCCAGGAAAGTCCGTTATCTTTGAATTTTATATTAATATAGCTGGGCATGTAGCAAGATAACGAATGGAAGAAAACAATTCAAATTTGGCATTTTTCACGAGGTTCATCAAAATCGCTCCAAATCCAAAGTTTGGCAAATTGGAGCCCCGCGTATCATTTAGAAGAAATATATTGCCTTAGCTCACTAATTAGTTATATTAAAATAAATCCCAATCCAGTCAGATGGTTTAGCGAACAATTGCCTATACGCCGTGTATGGGAACCAACGGATAGTGATTGTGCTTGACCAGTGATTGTGAACCGAAATTATCATACCAACCCTTACATTGTGTCCAACAATTTGATTTTATTCGACATTTAAATGTGCAATTATGAAGAGGAATTATTGAAAACCTATGTTTACTTGTATCGGATAGTAATCATTCAATGGAATATTTTATTCCTGCACATAATTGTTCTACGGCCGAGTAACGAATATTTGCGTCAATCAGGTTAGTCTCTATCATGGACAGCAGTAAATATGTCCGTATTTCTCAACTCTAATCAGCCATTCTGGCCATAGTATGTTGCGTTTTACTCGTCTAAACTTTGTTAAAATTGGACCACGATTGCGAATAACTGGCTTTATGACGTATGCTGAATAACACACAGATAACACACACATTGTGATCCAAATATAATAAAGATATATTCACGAAATGGTAGAAACCAATTTGCATTATGTGACTTACACGTTAGCCAAGCAAAGCCAGACGGTTACTCATAGCTACACGTCATGTGAGATATTCAGTGCTATGTTGCACTTAGTCCATCAAACAGGCCAGTACGGAGTGATACTTTCACATTACCGTAGGATGGTTCAACCTATAAGTCAGTGCAACCAACACCGTATGTGCTCTACTATGGGAGACCGCGGATAACATCTTTCGGGACGGAGGCGTGAAAATCTACCAATTATGCTCTTACTAAATGCTAACGGAGACAAGTAAGTTATTTTCAATAACCGAACTGTGAAGATGTGTCTGCAACCATTCTTGTAGTTTGTTGATAAACGTAACTTTAAACCTCAATATGGCTCTAGCTATCACAAAGTTAGCGTTGCAATTGAATTGGTGTGTTCTGTGATTGCAGCCAAATATTACGGGTAAGCAGCTTATAAATCTTCCATGTGAAAATGAATTCTATTATTTCTTCGCATTGAAGTAAAAAGCTGAGTCATATAAAATGTATATTCAAAAATGCGTTTCAAATCATCGAATGCGTGCGACGATGCGAATTGGCCCAAATCTTCGTATCAAACTAAAACAGAGAAGGGAATATATGGGAACAATTGCATATAACGTAAACATGACTACCTTAGATTATTACGTAAATCTCAGTTGGTAATTTAAGGACTGGAATTTAACATCAATTAAAATAAAATGTCATAGATAATGAACAAGCAAACACTCACTTTTATTGCAAGTTTTCACTCTGGTGCCACCACAGGAATTGCCATACTTCGGATACAATGGTATGAAATAAGGACGTAATCTTGCGGACAGTAGGGAGTAGCTTCTTTGCCTCACTGTTAGAGCAAACGATAAGATTAGTGAACCCTCAACTTACGTTGTCTCCTCACTAGTCGTTGCGGGCCAGAACATGATTTGTATGCGGTGAAACTATCCAACAATTTTAGACTGCTCCATTGTACCATTTATAATTTAGCTGTCGACCTTGTGCACAACGACCTCCAATCTACCAATCAAGTGCAAGCTTTGTGTGAGTCCGTGAAACACTAAGTGCTTATTCGCAACTCTGACGTGAGTACGAGTGTATCACCTTGAACACGGAATGGTTTTTCAGATCGGTCTCTGAACTAACAGTGAGACGAAAGTAGCGCTGCATTATTAGTGTCCTTTTGACGTAGTGGTAAGTGTTTGCATCCGCTTTAATTCTACAGTAAATATAACTCTACAAACATGAAAATCGAACAAGCGAGGTTGCTACTGTTTGCAGCATTGTATTGTGCGCGTGACATTGTACTAAATTTTGTCACAGAAATTTTTGATGACAATGTAATATCACCTGATATTATAGTCCTTCCTTCACTATCCGCATATGTTATTAGTCAGGCGTCTTCTCCATGCGTAATTTTAATCATTGTCCGGATGACAATTAAATTAGGAAAGCAGTGGCGTAATATGTCCATCTTTCGCATTTACAATTATAATGCAACATTAACAAAACCGGCCTTTACCAGTTAGTCCTTGATTTTTAATAAAATCCTACTACCATCCACCATGAATTCAGCACATTTGATATTGTCTGGTTGGCAAGCCCTTAAGTAGGAATATGTTGAGGCTGACTAAAATTTCATTGTTGTATACTCAACACTTTGCATCCCCCTTTCTTTATTGCTATTCCTAGAGCCAACATTTCTCATGGGTTGTAATTCTTACATCCATATATTAACTACAGAATGTGTCCTCCATCAACAAATATGAAAACGACATCAAGCTCGTCACCATCTCCATTTTTGCCGCTTAAACTTTGGTTTAGTCGAAAATATCCAGTCCACCGTGAAGTGTTTGTCTTGAATTCCATCCACCTCGGTGTATTAGGACCAACATGTGCAATGGACATGGACGATTTCCGAAACTTTCACTGGACAAACCCTATGGCAAGTGATCGATGGACTGATACTGAGTGACCGTGACCGTGAGAAGTATCTGAGAAGAATTACGGTCAAAGCATAATGGGAATACCAAACGCAGACAAATGTAGACTTAAGTCAACTAACGTATGATACAAATGTAATGCGCATATTTCTGTCACCTAGATTGTTTAGACATTTCGGCGTTGGGTCTTTGCGGCTGTAGGTTGTGGTTCTAGCATGTGTAGATAACTGATGTTGCATTATAAGGAAATGATAACGACAGATACAATTTTATGCCGAACTGTACAATATACACATATATGTCTCTTGGAATGTCTACCATCCGGCGAAGCCTTCCTTGACTACTACATTTAATTAACCTAGATTCCCTTTCTGATTTTAGGGCAAATTTGTTGTGCACACGCTGACACGAACCTAATTGATAACCCTAAATCACCGCATCTTAACATTAAGATATATGTTGTGCGGTTTAGATAGCTTCCTCTGATTATCATTTTGGCAAATTTATTATCGTTTGATCTAATTTGGAAAAACTGGGGTTTGCTTATACAACCAACACATTTATCTCCTTGGGAAAGTTACTTACAGTGCTCCAACTTTTCACCTTCTCCGGGTACGCGTTGATACCGCTTTTACTTGATTGTTTGCTTACAGTACACAGTATAGTTTGCACTGCCATTTCGCCATGGTTATCTGGGGCTCCTAACGGTAGCTTTTCTCTCTCAGCCAATAACTTTACTTTGAGGTTGAACGAAAGGAAATCGTTGTTGTTTTGTGTTTAGCAGAATGTTGGTTGTCAAGATGACGATCATTTTATCATGGGCCTGATGATTAGGTTAGCAGAGAGCAAAGGTGCGTGGAGATTAGAGAAGCGCATGACTAATGTCAAATCAGTTATTCCATATACCAACTGATCCAACCCTTTGTGTGGATTTGTGAATGAGTAAGTTGAGACTGCTCAGCATCACGTCACAACGTTATCCAACTCAGTATACTGCGCCACTGCGATGGAGTTATGGCAAAACTTTCACCATTCCAATGAAGCACAATAGTAACAGCGAAATCCGAGTAAATTTTCAACATGAAACCCTATTTGTTTTGGTGTAGTATAGGGAAATGCGCAACGTAATAATTATTTTGCTTTATGCTCCAATTTTATGCGTAATGTTCCACTGGTAAACGCCTATACGTAAGCTTCTAACAAATCCCTAGCAAAAATGTCATGCTGTATCCGGAGTAGCTAAAATCTATCAGAAAGGAACATATTCTCTTATGCCATTTTCTTAATTGCTGTTTTGGAAAATTCAGAAAGCATGCTATCATAACCGTTCGATTTGCAGCAGTTGTGACCAGAAGCACTCGGATGTAGTAGCTGCAATTTTCCTTCTGGCAGCAAAACAATCTTGGGGTGCAGAATGAGAGACATAAAATGTGTGACATTTCGTAGCATGTTTTTAATGCTACCACTTACGCCGCTAGAACAAGATCAGAAACGTTGTGAATTTCTATCCAATAGATGAACAATTAGCTCATAAAACAATCCATATTAAACCCAGTGATGCCACTTGACCAACATCGAAATGGTTCTGTGTCGTTGCAGTAACACATTTTAACAGCCTGTCAACCAATTTTCAGCTTTACTAACAATTTAACAGAATGTTGAGACACGAATCACTTTCAGCAATTACGCAATAAACTGAACCTCCTCAGTAGTTCTCCGAATGTTTGCTACATCCGGCAGCAAAAGCTAGTCCAGATGTAGCATTCGAATAGATTACGATAACGGGAGTGTAAATCATGCAGATTCATTAAATGATGCGAAAACGAGAACCCGCTTCTACTGGAGATGATTGTTAGGACCACGTTAAGACGACTGCATCGGGGAACTTTGTTATCGTTTTCAATTCGTCCCAAATATTATATTCTGGAGCAGCGATAACCTCGACACAATTCCCACTCCCAAGCCACAGGCACGTTCTTGCATTGCGTCAGACCGACATAATTGATCTACATATTTCGGCTCCCTAGCGAAAGAGTGTACGCATTTCAATAGACGGGTTGCAAGTAATTCGATGTAAAACCACAACAGTATACTCAATATATACCTAGATGAATATAAGTCACGGTAGGAAGTAACACAAAAATATGGCTTCAAAAATACAGACGGTAAATTATTTATTGACAAGCCAGTGACAGGCGCGGTGCTAGGATTAAGTAAGTCTAAGCATATTTTGCAAAATGGTAGGCTACGCTCAGTGACGGAAGAAACGCAATGTGAGATGTGAGTAACCACTTGCTAAACTATTGAATAAAACCTATATTCACTAATCAGTATGCATTATTAGAAAATGGGCAACGAAATATGCTTGGACAAGTCTTGCTGGATGATTCATCTCTGCTTCAGGAAATAAGACAACTCGCTTTACTAGTCTCATTCGTTTATCAACAACATGACTAGAACATGCGTGGCAGTAGGAGATGCTATCTGGCTTGCTCACAAGACTTTATCAGCTTTCGTATCCTAGCGCAACAACATGGCGTGCCCCAGTAATCGTAATTTATATCGTGGAGAAAATTAATTCAACAACACCACGTGGTCTTTAGATAAACGATCATCGACATTTGTAATACAAGCAAAGTAATATTTGTTGCAAATATAATGCAATACATTGTTCTTTAACAAAACATTTACAAGCATACGGCGCGTTAAATTATTTGGCAGTGCTCTACCGAACATTGAAGCATGATTTCAAACATCCTGTCTACGAGCAGAATAAAATTATGTCTATTATTCAAAATCAAATTTTGCACCGACCGCGCGTGTAAACCTACGAGCTTGTTAACGGAAGGTTCTTTTTCATGCATTTGCAGTTCTCTTGGCGTAAACACCAACTCTCCATGCTACCCTAATTGGTTTAAACCGTGCTAAATATACTCTTATAAAAATAGCATATTTGTTATTAAATGCTATCACTTGATACGCAGCATTCGACAATAAACTAACACCATTAGCTTATCTTACCTTAAAGGAATCCATTAACCCTGATGTCTCCTTTGGCAATCTAGAATGCCTTACATGCCTGATGTATAACAGTGTGCTTTTGTAAGCCTCTCTCTGGCAAATACAATCTGCCCATGGAATGCACTGGTAGGAAGGAAACTGCTCGTGAATTAGTATGGTTAATGTAGTTTATCATAATTTTGCCGAACCTTTTAACCGAACGGTTTACCGTCTTTTCCTTTACAGATACAAAGCTAATGAATTGGGGTTTGTCCCCCTGGATGCACAGCGGTAACAATTTCTTGTGATTGTTTGAATGCATTGTCAGACACTGTCTATGTGGCCTACTAGTTTCATACGGATCAACTGCGATTTGTTTGCATGCACTGATAATCTTTCTAATATGCTAGCATCAAATCGCTTATTTTTAGTTAATTACGTTGGAATGCATGGGAAAACTGATGACCGAGGATTCTGCGATTATTATTCGCTTTGGAATTGGTTGCTTGCTGTTTAATTCATCCTTTAGAAATTGGTACTGATTCGCTTTAGACCGAAACCCGCACCTTTACGAGCATCGCATAACAGTACATGACAGAAACAAACAACAGGATTTATCGTTTGGTTGGCCGATTTACCTCTATCAAGATCATGGCGGTGCCAGTGGGACATATTTAAGATGAATTTCCGCCACTGCAACTATTTTATCCTAATGCAGTCTTAAATATGCCGTGAACGCAGTTTGTCTGGATGCAGCTGTTGTTAAAACTAAGCAGGAATATCCTCCTAGCTATTAAGTGCACGATTCTGAAACCGAAAGAGTAAACCGAAAGCCAATGGGTGATAGGAGCTCGTCCCGAGTGTATCCCTGAGACTGTAAAATGCACAGCATTGAGTACTAGTCTGCAGACAATCGTCAATGAAGCTGATGAAAAATGATGAATTGTAGCAAGTAATTACTAACGAGTAAGCAACCGTACGTTTATTGTACATTACAATATTTGGCAACGTATCTTTAAAATTGCGCCAATTCCGTCATTTTCTTTTTGCCTCTGCGAATGAACAACACACGCCCAAATACACTGGATGGCCGCCCATCAATCTGTGTGTAGAGGACAGTAGACAATGTCATGCTGTCAGTATTCTAGAAGGAGGCTTGTAAAATAAATATTATTTTGACCCAACTCACTAGATAACAAAGAAAACACATTAATAAATGGAAATGAATGCACGTCAAATTTTGATTCCTTGTCCAGGTATGTTCAGCAGTAAATCTGTCAACAAGGGTTTAACAACTACACGCGGCCTTATGTAGCATACATTACCTAGGACTGCCAGTCCTAACAGTGAACAGGTTAAGATCTATTCTATCCGAAAGATTGTAGCAACCAAACTCGTCAAATGTCGTTTTTACCTTTAATGCTGACCTGAGCTACGGACCACAATGTTGCATAGCTTTCAGAAACGAGAATAGAACGAAATAGGTTTTATAATTCTGCCATACACCAGACGGAATATATTGCATTAGTTTTTCCGTTTTCTATAAAGGGAATCGTCAAATGCCCATGTGCAACCAAAGTTTGTGTTGACCACACAATACAGTCACCAGAGGCGTCGTTTTAATGTCAACTGTCTTCTTGCACACCAACTATGTAATGCCCAACATACTATCTTCCTTTCGACACCAACATTACCCAGGTGTAGAAAACGTTTTGATGATGCTATAATACTCTTGTATCCCGAAGTATAGCCCTTGTCTGTTTGGATAAAATCTAACCTGATATGTTGCCCACAGTTATCCACCAAAGAACGAATACACTCCTCCCAAATATGTATCACGTAAGCAATATGTTGTAGCCTTAAAACCTATAGCCATTTCTTACCGTTTTATTTTACTCTCGCTATCTTTCCCGTTCAGTGCATCCCACTGAAATTTGGGAGCACGTATTTTCCATCCGTTGAGTACAACCTTTCACTTTATCCATAAAGGTTTCATTTATGCGGGTTCCGTAGAAAACAAGTCACACTGTTATGGCACTATCACATTTTCAAGAAAATGGACAACACCGCAGCAGTTACTCATATTTCGATACGCTCTTTCTTTTCTTAATAAACTTGATTAGTTACATCGCTCGGCATTATCGGACGACGAATATTGTATTTAACTGTCAAGCGTATTTGAGTATGCTGTTATTCAATTAGTTGAATATGACAAGGGGTGCATATTTTGGTCACATGACCCCATTCCTGTAAAGTGTCTAATAAGTACCACTCGTTTCAGATGTTCAGGCATGTTGCTTGCAAGGGCTTTACAGTAGCTGGATAGACATAATTTTACCTACGACCTCATCAGTTGGTTCCCATTTTCAGCATTAATAACAAACACCTGTTCGTCTGCCCAATTTCATTCAATTGTTGAAAAGCGATGGAAGTAGACAAAGAGGGCTGCCACCTGCAGTTTCGTTTTGTAAATTAAAGGTGCGCATCACGTGTTGATTAGTGAATGAAATAGGGTAATCCCAAAGCGCTTTCGTGGTAATTCCTGACGGTGTCTGTTGGATATACCCTTAGGAAATTAATGGTGCTTCTCTGGGAATAGACAAACGAATATTAGGTTATTAAGTTACGACTCTAGGCGGATGCATTTTTAACTGCTACTTAGTAAGAGCTATATTTTAGGACTCACAAGCTATGTGTGTTGTATTAGCGAATTTCACGCTTACACAGTTTGCATTTGTCGTGCAGAAGATACATTTCCAATTTTCCTAACTACTGTTGTAGGAATATCCACTATGAGTCTGTCCCCTGTACCAATGACCTCTTTTACAAATGGCGATCAGAGCACAGTGTAAGCATAGTTTTAAACTGCAAATGTGTGCGACCTAGTACTAAATAAATATTACTTCAGGAATAGTTCACGATGGACCTACTGCTTTTTCTACACCAGTTATGAGCTAGCTTTCTTCCCTCAATTAAACGGTCAGCATTGGGCAAAGAAAAGATATTTCTTTTACTTGACGGGGTTTTTCTATACTTTCCGGAACTTTGCACTTCTGGATCACATCGCCTAAAACGTAGCTTTCAATCAGTAATACTTACAAAAAGTACAGCGCCCGCTCTTGAAAATAGGAGCGTGGCTGGAATGTAAGACTTGGATGAACATCTGTCTGTGTACCACGGTTAACATCTCAATTCTGTTAACAATATCTGGTTGTGAGAAAGGTGTGCTCAGAGAACAGCACACTACTCCAGTTCACATCAGGTCACCTATTTTGACATTCCATAATTCAGATGAGAGTTTCTACTCAACTGATGCTGTGGTCACCGCAAGCACGTATTTGCAAGCCATTCAGCCATGTATCTACACACATTGCATTCCTTGCACGTAAAGCACTTCAACCCTTTGATCAAAGTCAACTTCTTATATTTTGTTAAGTTGAACTATCAGGATACGTTATAAAAACAGTAATTAATTTCCATAGTGTGATAACGTCTGCGGTAATTTATTATCATTAAATCAAAAACGTGTAATCAATAGTCTAGTTACACTAGCAGCGCGACGAAAGCGTAAACGATTTTATCATCAGCATTCCCCAAACTACATTGATTGTCGTTACAGTACAATACATTTGACGCGTTTTGAAAATTCAGGAAAGTTCAGTTCCTGATAGCTGGAAGTATGGATAATGGATAGAGAAAAAATCTACTATCCCAGTAAGAGGAAACTTATTTTCAGGATACAGCTTGCAATCTTGTTCGGCATAAGGATAATCTGAAAAGTCAGTTGTCCTCTTTTGACCCCGCCAGCCAGCAGAACTGTAAACAAAATAACTACATCTCTGGTTTAATCAATAATGTATCCGGTGTCTTTAGTTGATTGCCACAGAAAGTGTAGCGTAACGAGCTTGATAATTGCCATGTGCTTTCATGCAATTATTACATCAGATAGACACCAATTCAATACCCATTGACATGGTCAATGAGCTACAAACACAGACCCTGTCTTATCGACAGTTAAACGTACGGTGTTACAAGGTTGGTATTCCCGATCCACAGAAGTCGTAAGTCCGTTCTTCAATTGCCGATTAGAGATCAGTTATCATGAAGGGTGCATCATGCGTTATTTCATCTGCGCACAGATCATCCGTATTGGGAGAATAACATGATGTTCATCCAGAAGTCGTCCGCATGAAAGCTCTGGCTACAGCCTACTGTTGGTGGCCGGCAATTGGTCGACATATGGAGGCACTGTTGAACGCATGTGCAAAATGCCAACAATGCCAGCCGGTACGATTCACTCCTGGTAGCTACCTGACGGTCTATGGGAGCGTGTTCAAGCAAACTATTTCGGTCCGATTGAAGGGAAAATGTTACTACTGCTGGTGTATGCGTACTCGAAACGCATAGTTGTACATATATTCCCTAACGCTACTACGGCAAATACAATTACTAAAGTGATCACTAGCCTACCTCTATATGGCACGTCCAAATCTTTAGTTACAGCTAACGGCGCACAATTTACGGGTGCAGCTTTCGAACACCACGTACAGAATAACGGCATCTGGCATATGACATATACACCATATCATTAAGCATCCAATCGTATGGCAAAGAGCGTGGTACAAACCGTGAATGCCGGTCTTCTGAAGCGAAGCCAAGAATCATTTCCCCACCAGACTACATCGACTATTTTTCGTTTATCGTCTCATAACCTTAGAGTACATCGGAAAAATTCCCGGGGAGGTAATTTTTCGGGCACCGACTACGCAGAAGATTTGATGTATTATTTCTAGACCCCCGTCAAGCAAGGTGTTTGCAAAAACAACGAATGCATCAGAGTGGACAGGTAGGCGATAAAAGCCAGATTCCGTTACCGAAGCAGGATGTGTATACGGAACTCCCACATGATCCGAAATGGCAGCCCGGAGCGTATTGGTCAGTTCATGAACGGAAGCGGATATATATCTGGAAACCGGAGAAACCGAACGCCGGCACAGCTTTATTCGGCCCTGTGCATCCGCGGTATAAGATCCCGATGATGGAACCTTTGATACAGAACAAACTGGAACGACTGACAAAACCAAAATAGTCGTATCTGAGATAACGACCGCTGCCCGAAGGCGCCGACGTTCACCCAGACTAATAGAACGTTTCATTTTACAACCATGATTTTATCTGCCATGTGAAAGGATGTTACGGACATCCACAACCCGTGCTTCATGCTAAACCCATCAACTACACGCGACCAATTACATGTCTACAGTTCATTCGCTGGTTGCTCTTTGTTTCACATTGGTTAGTTAGGTCCTATATGTTTTACTGGGCTCCGGATAGAAGCAGCGTACAGTTTCACACGTATCTTCCGATATTTGTGTCATTCCCACGTCTAAACTGAACACGATCGGCTTGTGGAATATTTTACAAAATTTCAGATTTCGCTTCTTTAACCTTGCGTAACATCAACCCACTTTCGTTTGCGTCATTCGGTTATCTACCGGTTTTCTGCATCAATTACCTCTTGAAACTAAGGATAATGGCCATACATCGTGTAAGCATGGTTTAATTGCCACTATTTGAGGACATTTACAGTTACGTCTTCGTCGGTTCTGCCAATGGATCTAGACCACTTCCTTTGGTAACCACACTTCCGGTAGATCCTGGACCCTAGTCTAGCCAGACGAATGGAACTGTATGAAATTGGGACCTTCAAGCAATTTCTTCTTTCGTGGTTAATCGTTGGCTCGCAAACCTCTCGAAGCTAGATCACCTGTGTTCTCTGATATTTCGACATACCTTCACTTTGTTGGATCGGAAAACTGGCGGATTTCGGAAAGCCGCTTAACTACATACGTCATAAAGCGTCTAGTCGTTCAACACAGAAGCTTCAACACCCCCACTGAGTAGGTCAAATACCGCGAAAAACTCTTAGTCTGGAGCTCGTCTGATACTTGAGCGGTTAGTCGAACGGCATGAACAGCGGCTGTTGGCTCTAGCCTTGGCCTCGTAACTGCCTTTATTGATGATACTCGAGACTTTCTCATTAGGATAGATGTTTTCATTCAGTTATATTTGTCGAAAATACTGGCGTGCACTACGGATTCGTAACGATCATGTACATAAAATTTGATTGTATCAACGACGCTAATGACTAGGGACACTCGTACGTATACTCCTTATTAATATTCCTGAGAACAAAAGGGCACAGCGCTGGGACGGCTTTGCTCCGATTCGGTGATCGTTATGCGAAACACATTTGGAGACGCATGTGATTGTCCGTCAGCGCAACACAATAATCATAGGTGGTCTCTGACTATTGACGCTACCCATAGCTGTTGAGAAATTTCTTCCCTATCTGATTCACCATGTCAAGTGCTTCCCTTGTCTGCACTGCGCAGTTGTTCATGCGATAAAACAGTCGGACCTTGGGTGTTGTCGATAGATTCAGCATATTCACTTGGAAGCTAAGGATAAACATGTAGTAACGCAAGGGATCACACACGAAATTTAGTATCGCTCTTTTGTGTAGCCAGGATAAGTTCTTTAACGCACCAGCGTGCGAAACTGTTCCGCCAGTCTCGCTATGTCGAAAACTTCGAAGTGGGTCGCAGATTTAAGGCTGGGTTCGAAACGTGGTTAGAGGAGCGGCGGTCTCATCAACAGCCACTTGGTATCTCCGCGTCTCAGTCGAAGAGGTTGAAAAATATTTGTCAGCACACGCAAGGAAAAAACATTGGTGTACTCACGTTTACACAGATCATGTTCTGAATGAATACTCAGGGTAACAGTACCAGCTAACACTACATTCACTTCCTTCAAAAGCGTTGTCTAAACGTTGTTCTGATTCCAGAATTCTACGTAATGCGGAATACATCTGCTCAGCAGATGACACTGGCTTTAATCTATCCTCATACTTTGACAGCTTAGGGGCAAAGATTTCCTGAAGTTCATGCATTTATCAGCGAGTAGCAATTATGCAAATTATCTTGCTATTGCGGAATCACAAAGCCGGTCACTAGATAAAGCACGGTTTGGGCGGTGGAACTAAGGGGGCGGGCAGAAGCCATTTTGATGATAAAATGTTGTCCGAAAATCGTAGTTTAAACAGTGGAATCCAATAGACTTACGTATACGTTTAACGACTCATACAAAACAAGAGAGCAGTAAATCGGCAGAGCCTTCAATGTGTAGCAAATAATATGGCACAGTAAATGAAACGGCAATAAAGAGGGGAAATGTCGTAGGTTTACAGTTTTGGACGAACTAATTAGTACTAGAGATTAAGTAAATCTGAAGATCGTCAAATTAGAAACTGTCAAAATGCGACTTGACGAAATACTACTCTGAGAATTTGCGAGTGCATTCTGAGTTATAACAACCTACTCACCACTTGCCAGTAGAAGATTTCACTGTCGTGAAGACACGGTTCTTTACTAGCAACCTTTATAAATTCCAAAAATTAGAAAGTCTACCAAACAGTGTACCTGCAAACGACGTGGAAGTATAATGTGCTTTTCCGGAATCATGGAGAAATATGGGATCTCGCTGTGTGGTCGAGAGTTAGGTGAACACTGTTACCATAATTTCGTCAACCCTGAAGACAAAAACAAAAGGTGACAGCTGACCAATTTTGTCGCATGCCTCTGGATAAATCGAATGGGGATGACAGCTTGCCATTAACTCTCGCTCAGTACGGACTAGGTCGGTTAAGCAATGTTATACTATTTGCGTATTTCTCAAGCACGACATTGCTAACCAGATTACAATACCTCAAATTTATCTCTCAAATATAATGCGCCATCTTTTTCTAGTAGCACAATTTGGTAGGCGCCAATGCAAATTGCTGTGTTGCAAATAGCGGCAGATGTAAAATGTGGTTGACGCAACTTCCAATTAGCAAACTTGTTTAGCTCAATAAGAAGCTGGACTTGCTGGTGGAGATTAGATCTACGAGGCAAAACGGAGGAAAGTATTGAAGGGCGGGGTGATTAGAACACCTTTACGTTAGCTATTATGTCTCAATTATTTATTGCCCCATTTTATCTAAGTTTGATTACAACATTGATAGATTGTCAATCCACATAGTGGTCCTTTAACATTTGCTTCATGTGGGGTGTAGAAATGTGTGGAAACATTTTGTGTATGGTGACCTCCTCTTTTAGTTTGTGCCTCGGGTACCAAAGTAAATTTAACATCGTACCAGGCAAATTGTTCCCTTAGGATTCTTAGTGAAATGAAACTACACAAAAGCAGAAAGTTGTAATTTTAACAGGAAAGCTAATCAGAAATACAGTTGTGACAAACATACAGAAGCTCTCGGCTACCAAGGTCCGCACATTGCTCATAAGCTCAGAGTCCACCCGTTAAGCATTGGATCCAAATCCCACCAGGATGACTGTTACTGTAGCTTTCTATGAACACGAGGCAGAAATATTCCTCTTCATCAGAACATGAGGCACATGTTGCCTTATCCTTTTGCTTCTGTTGATTCAAGAAGCTTTTTCTCGGTAGTCTCCGCTTGCCTTTATTTCTCTTTTGTTCAGCTTGTTTCTTCCTTCTTAACAAAATGCCTTTTAGGAGAGGATGAATGAGCACAGCACCTTTTAGCTTCCTGCGAATTTCTCCAATTGTCTTTCTGTGTGAAAGTGGGTATGGTAATAGCAAACCAGGACTAAATGTGTGGTCAAAGTTTGTTGGACCAGCAAAAACTGAAGACAGTATTTGATAACTTGAAGCACCAAGTGAACAAAGTGTACCTCTTGCGGTAGCTATCTTGACTGGTGCAACGTGGGTTGTTTCAAGTAACTGTGCCAATTGTGAGCTGCATTTTTCTGTAGCTTATAATGTAGAAGATGATCTCCTATTTTTAGACAATAGTCTTTGAGTGACCATAGAGGTAACAAAGTCTGACTCATTAAAATGTCCCCTATACTTGGAAAAATTCTAGTAGACCGGATTAATTTAATTATTGTATTGCGTGTAAATGCTTGAAGGAGTGTGTTGCCGACAATGGCTGGAATGTCACAAATGATCATTGCATGGGCTGCGATTTCTCTCATCCAAGTATAGGCTCCGTTATTAGCAAAGGTTTTAAAAGGACCAAAATTTACTCTATCAAGTGACTGCAATTTAGGTGATGAATGAGTAGGTAGAGAAAGTAATGTGATATACGTTTTTTACGGAGGTCAATTGCTGAAACATAAAGGTATGAAATCTGATTATCCAGAAGCAAATGTATTGCATTAGCTAAAGATGGACGAGAAAGGTGAATACAAGGTTTTTAAATAATAAAGAAACTTCTCTTGCTTGTTACAACCTGATCCATTAGATATGCCTGAAGATCCAGGAGAAGAAACAGCAATGAAGTCACCCCTGTAGTTCTTTTGTGGAAAAAATAAACATGCTTGGAACTGCATTTCCCACTGCATTGACAGCACACACTAAAATAATCGGTGTGCCTTTTTCAGATGAAACAATTCTCACAACAGATATTGTTCTTTTTCTTGCAAGCATACGGTTTTCTGTAGGCACAGTTGTTATCATAGTTTCATCCACATTATAAAATCGGTCAAGGGAATATTTTGCGCGTGTTAAAATTTGTAATGTCAAATAATATCATGACTGCAAGATGATAGAAACCAATGGCCCTTGCAAGAATTATGTTTTCTGCTATCCTCAGAGAAATAATATTCTTCCAACGAAATTGCTCAGCCAAACCGCTCCAGCACATTTGGTAGTGTCCCATGACTCAGGCCTTTGGATACCAAATTTAAATATGTACTGGTAAGCTAGCATTCGTGTCCCCTGACATATTAAACCAAAATAAAATCAGTGCCTTTTTGAATGTAGTTGGCCAATTGATTTTCTCATCCTGTAGTGCATCATTGGCCCTTTTTGCTTTATCCATCTGATGAGGTGTCCTTTTACAATACTTCCACTTCATGTATTGGGACAAATTGATGTGACACAGACGGTGAGCAATTGCAGTTTCTTGCATTGGTTTCTCTTGCTCAACTTCGGGAGCAGCTGCATGACACTGTTCCCAACTCTAGTTCCCAATTTCGGTTTTGCTCTTGTTGTGGCCCACCTTATTTACTTCTGAAAATTTGGCACTAGTTTAAACAAAGCTTTACAAAAAAACATCCATGTTCCAACGGGACCCGCCTAAAATTTTACAATGTGCCCCACCACAACCTTGGACAGAAAACAACTAGCGTTACATGAAAACGCACACACAAGACGGCACGTTGCATTATCTTGAAAGAAAATGGATGGCGATAGTCCCACTAAAAGCTTGAACTAATCGACTGATAAGTAAAATATCTACGAAATGAAATATAAGTATGAACGTTTTTGCTCACCAATCTTGTAAAATAAAAATTTGGTCTGTCTCCCCAGATATTATAAATCCCATCTTACTATTATCGTGAAGAACTCCGGCATCCGCAGTCCCATGTTCGGTGTAGCAAACAAACGGTGCATGTGTCGATTAATATCCCGAATATGCTTTTTCCAACTTGCCCTACGTTACCTTCTGTCCCGGTCGATCCTAACTTGGAAACGCAAGTGATCAGACTATTAACATATGATTGCAAAACTACGAACTTGAAACAATATTGTATGTCCGGATATTAGGACAGAAGCTTTTTCGGTTAGAACCCTTTCCACGGTCACAGTCTCAATGATAATTTGTACAAATGTTTAAAATAGCATGCCATTCGGTTTGAAGATTTCCAGTATATTCTCATTCATTGCACTGGTAAAACCCATTTTCTGAATTCTGATTTCACGCTTGAATTCTTAAAGAAATGCTGGATTCAAAGAAACAGCTTAGGGTGCAAGGAAATCACCAGCATTCGTTGGATTTGATGAGCATCGACAATGTACTTACATTTCATTGTGTTAAGCTTAATCTTCCAAGCATTTTGAAAATTTCTGATTTCATTGTTCTTTCCAGTCGCGAACAGTTTCGCTTATTTCTTATCTCATACTTGTGTGCCCAATAGTGCCATGTGCAACGAGTTGCCGAAATTGAGTCATCACACTAGTGTCAGGGGTACTTACTAGAGCAGAAAACAGATGCCCATCGAAACAGGATGGAGAGTGCTAAGTAATAAGTGTTAAGACGAGTAGGACGAAAGGGAAGTTGAAACGAGACGATAGGGATGAAAAAGGTGTGGAAGAGGACTAAGAAATGCGAAAGATTGAGCGATAGCATCCTCACCCCATCCGCCCTGATCAGTGCAGCAGATGCGACGACTTTAACTGTAATCTGCGACCGACAGAGCACCAAAACTGATTTTATTATTTTATTTATCTACATGGGCATGACACTGTCAGTTTGCTCAGTCTCAGATAGGCGAACGCCTAATATTCTCAACATTGGCTGCTAGTTAAAATACCTGACAGTGATTAAGCTGGAGTATAGCATATGGCTACATGGAGTCTGGGTTATTTCTTAAGGAGCAGCTGTCACTTCAATCCCCAATCTACAAGATAAGGAGCATGAGGTTACCTGATTTCCCAACATTAGCCAGGCAGTAATAGTGACTATGACAGCGCAAGCAGTACCAGTATTCTCGGACTGGTGAATAGTTAATGCACGCAAATCACCACATCACGACAACTTTATATCTCAGTACGATGATCACTCACACTATAGGTCAACATGATTAGTTCCTCTTAGTAATTTGACGGTTATAATATAAGTACCGGTTTTGGCAGTTGTACGCGCCTGGCAATTTTACTTCAGTACTTCAAGGGCATTAGTTTATTATTGCAGATGTGATAGGAAAACAGAAAGTAGAAATCGAGATTAGAAACCTAATCCTTGCCCTCATGATCATGCTAACTTGGATTGACCGACAATTGATTTGGAACAAACACATGTTGATTTATGAGATTCTGGGGGAAATTCGTGGCAGAAAGAATGGGAATGACGTTACCATAGCACCACAGGGTATCGGACGGCGTCGTTGGCCACCCATTGTCTTGTTCACAATTCCTTTAACCGAATATGTGTAGGAAGGGTCTTGCGAAACTTACTTACCTTGTCCAATATAAGCGGTGTCATTTGCTCAGACTGATGTATAAAATTTCTTGGTTTCGAGCATCATGCTTTCTGAAGGTTTCCAGCTCTTGTTGGCTGGTCACATCTTGATCCTAAGCTCAATTCGTATTTAAAAGCATATAAGCTTAATTTTTCAAAGCCCCTTACATTTATATATTTTTACATGATAGAAACAGCGTCTACCCTACAACAAACATTTCACAACGGATCCGAAGTAGCGGAAACGGTGATGGTGAACCAAGGGACTGCAAGTACAGCGAAAACAAACGACGCCTCGGTGTTGCTGTATCATGACCACACTTGTAATCATCATAAAAAGTTCAAGATCGCCAGATGGAATAATGCTTTAGCAACCCAAGATATGTTCCTTTAGCACACATTATACCTGCTGCATTAAGATCGTCGCTAACACAATCCATTTGATAATGCGGTTCCCACATCCATTTTCAAATGCGCCGCATCAGATTTTCGGTTTCGCTTCGGCAAATGTCTCTTTGACAAAGGGACTGCGAATGTTTCAGATCAATATAGGTCATAGTCTTCAACACTTGCGTTTGGTTCCGCAGCGTGCAATAGTAGCGGCAGCCTAGAAACAAAAGCTACCTACGTGGCTTCCTCCTCCAGTTCTAAAGACTTTCTAGTAACCTAACTTTTAAAAAATCATAAATTCAAACTCAGCAAACACTGTTATTAATAACACACGCTATCGTAACAATTCCGTATATGTTCTTTGGGAAATTTGATAAATCTCAATTTCCCAGATTGTCATGATCACAGAATAGTTGTTTAACAATCAAGCGCATGCATCCCATTGCCAGATTATAGAGTATAACAGTTATATATGCTGTCGCTGCAATGGCAGATGGTGGGGTAATTTATTTTATTGATGTATTAATATGCTCGTTAAATTTGATTAAACCCAATATTGAAAATTTTGTTGCCACAGTAAATATTACAGCACGTGTGCCGAAATGAATCTATAAAAGTCGAAGCGAAGTTCCGAAGTAGCCAACATAAGTGTTACTCAAAACGAATTAAGGAAAATCCTCCGCTCCGTAAGGCGATCCTTCTACGGCAAACTTCATGGACTTTAGCCAACCCCATTATATGTTAATAACCACGAATTCCCTATCCTGTTGCAGAAGCTGTTCCATTTGTCAGTATGAATTCCCTCCGCTCCAAATCTCTGGAAGCAATACTCATTTTCCACAAACCGAATTGGTTCTATGCCAGGAAAGGGGCTTGTTGTGAAATTTAGTAACATTCGCCCAGTTAGTTATCTCACTGCTTAAAGTCAAGGAAAACGTTGTAAAGTTAATGACTTATGTATTTAGTCTCTTTTAATCTCATTTAGCTTGGCTAAGCATGGTTTCAATAAGCATGGTTCTTTCCAATCATGCCACTAGAAAATTAACTCGCAACACTAATTCGGTCGATGGGGGTAAAACTTATGTTTTGCTATTTCTTGATGTCCGGAAAGATTTCGACCAAATAATGCAAGGCAGACATTTGTAACTTTGTATCGTTTGGGATCACTGATACTTTATTAGCTTGGAAGTTATCCTATCTGTATAATAGAACTCATGTATTTAGGATTGACAATTACATCTAGTTTCGCAGCAGTGTAACAATTGGCCTTTTGCAACGAAGCCTTCTTGGTCCTTTCATTTTATGTATGTACACAAACTTTGTTATTATGTACTTACACATAGTCGCGCTTACACGTTCGCCGAATATATTAAATTAGTGTACATCCGCCATCCGCCACAGTAAAATTTACACTCTCGCAAGTACGATTACATCTAGATGCTTTGGGTTTTATTGATCCACTTCCAAAATACGTTTTTCATTTGACGACTGCCGCATTCATTCTTGCAGCTGTGCTTCTTGACTTAGCCTACTGAGCTACATTTTAACTTACTTATTTGTGGTACTGAAGTCCGTAATCTTGACTTACATTATCCGATATTCTCAACTTTGAGGAAATTTAAATTTAAATTTCGCCTATTCTAAGAAGTGCGATCTACACGAGATCGCTCTATGTAACCAAAACTAAGCTTGCATTGTTCAAAGCATGTTCACAGCCAATGCTAGGTTACCGTTCGTCGGTTTACTATAGCTCACGGCAATGTGGTACATTTGCGTTTGAGTGCCTTCAATGCACACTCGCAAAATTGCTTTTGGGTTTTCTCATACAAATGTTTAATTAGAAGCCTTCAGATTGCTGAAACCAGAACCGATTTTACTCAGAAGGGTTAAGGTTAGTTTGTTTTTAGAAGAGAGTGTTCCTCATATTTCTATTCTACTTCATCAGAATTCTTGTTACGAAGTAGGAAAGAAATAATTTAACCTGCAAGAATCAACGTCATGCAGTTAGACACGCGCAGTTAGTTCCTTTCTACTAAATTTGCAAACACGTGGAATAGGCTGCTAATATGGTAAACGTTGTCCGGTGGGACCTTTTAATCTGCCGGTGCCTTTTCTGCTAAACACTACTTCAACATTATCTGCTGTGGATATATAAGCTTCACAAGGATAAGCTGAGAGATATTTCGTTTAAAAATCTTGCAACGTCAATGTAACCATTGTACTATCTGCTATTTTATATATAAACGAATAAAATTCATCTCCTGCCTATCATTTTTGGACATAAATGTCTGCTCCAACTAAAACGAGGTATAAAAGAGCGTTTTAACAGAATGTTTCCACTTCGAATGAATAACAATTCCAAAAATTTATTTGGCATTACGTGATCTTCTCTTCATCGAGTACAAACTGTGCATCCTTCTCAAATTTTACTTATCTGTTTATGTTGAAATTTTTGATGTTACCAATTTGCTAATTTACAGTTGATAATGTAAAATGCGGGAAATATTTGTCCTCCGCAATAAAAATAGAACAGGCATCTACAATTTGCGACCTTGCTCTGCTTATTTTATCCAAATACTGAGTAGGATTGTGTCTTGCTTTGTGTAACAATATATCACTTATATTATTCTGTATGTCTGCATGCAATTCTCATCCAACTCAGCGGATCTTTCAAGTACCTGATCTCTTGCCCATGTTAAAGCATTCTTCACTGTTTAGTATCCACATTTGTTGAAATCAACTAATTTGGAAAGAAATCGCGGATGGCAATGTATTCAGGATTGCGAAGCGTCAACGTCTGTAGAACCGACAAAAAGAAATACAATACCCCGGGTTCACTTTGGTTCCGTCCTAAGTTGACGACGATTCCACTAGCAAAATGCGTACGGGGCCTAACACAAAGGTACGACACCCTAGTCGCCGGAACAGAACGTCATTTGAAGGCAAAAAGTGCTTCACGTGCAGGGACAATAGCGCATCTTGCACTTAATCCATTGCTGACTCGAAAGCAAAGAAAAGCGTTAGGCGTTCAAACGACCACGCAGTACTAGAAACATTAAGAAACACGAACCAAGTTGTCATCGCGACAAATAGAAGTATGCCTAGCCACACGGCCCACATCCTCTTATCCAATCTATCGACTGGTGCAACATCAGTAACACCCACCGTACCGATCCTCCTATGAAACCGTTGCTGCTCCCCATACTCAAAACTCGACCTCAGTAGCTTTACCCAGTACGGCCACAAAACGTGACAAGCACTAGACGCAACTTACAGGGACGTCAATAAATCCCGTGAGAACCGTGCTTCCGACATCACCGATGACCAGACGGAACTACGGTGCCTTGACACTTATATGCACCAACGTTCCTGAGTCCAAGGCTAACTCCTTAAGGGTTAAACAGTTGGATGATTTAATGCCATGTGATTTTCCTTGTGATAAAACCGGATTTCACGTCAGTCCTACTAGCATACAATTTCTAAACTCGAACGCTGAAACCTGAACCGAATTCGCTCTGGAGGGTTAAATTTACTTTTCTTTTAGAACAGATATTGTGTCCAATATTTCTATTCAACTTTATCACACTTCTTTTTAAGAAAAAAGGGGAAAAAAGAATTTAACATGCGTGAATCAACGTCGCACAGTTAGTTCGTTTCTACTAAATTTGCAACCATCTGGAAAAGGCTACCAATATGTTATATTTTGTCTGGCGAGACATTTTAATCTGTCGATGCATTTTCGCTGGACACCATTTTAATTATATCTACTGTGGATATATAAGTATCACAAGAATAAGCTGACTGATATTCCGTTTAACCATACTTCAAGGTCTCTGTAACCAATTTGCCCTAGCCAATATTTTGATTTATAAAAGAATAAAAACCATTCACCGTCTATTATCTTTAGACCAAACGTTGCGTTAAATCAAACAAGTTATGGAAGAGCGATTTTACAAAAGCTTCTCTGTTTGGTTGAATAACAATTTAAAAGTTCTGTTTAGCACTAGATGATCGTGGCTCTCTAGTGATGACAGGGCATTTTAATCACTTTTTACTTTTCTGTTCACACCAAAATTTTCAATGTTACCAATTTGCTACTTTACAGGGAACAATGTAAAATGCTGGCAATATTTGTCCTCCGCAATAAAAATCGAACAGCAATCTAAATTTTGTAATCTTGCTCTGCTTATATGATGCAAACATTGAGGTGGTTTGTGACTCGGTTGTAGAACAATATACTACTTATATAGTTCTGTATGTCTGCATGCAATTCTCATCCTACCCTATGGGTCTTGTCAAGTACTTGATCTCTTGTCCATGCAAAACAATTTTCACTGTTTAGCATCCAAATCTGTTCAAATCAGCTGATTTCAGAACAAGTCGCAGATGACAGGGTTTTCGGGAGTGCGAAGGATAAACATTCCTAGAACGGATATAAAGCAATTCGATACACAATTTTCATCTTCCTTCTGCCCGAAGTTGACGAGGATTCCACTAGCAAAATGAGTACGAGGCTTAACACATAAGTACGACAGCCTAGTCGCCGAAAATGACGTTTGAATGCAGAGTGCTTCAATCGAGGAGACAATAGCGCATCTTGCATCTTATCCGTCTCCCTTAATTGCTACCTCAAAACTTAGGAGAAGAGACAGGAATACACACAGTCACACAGTACTAGAAACCTTGCGAAACAAGAACCAAGATGTCATCGCAACCGATAGAAGTATGCCTAGTCACACGGCCCACATCCTCTTATCCAATCTACCGACTGATGCAACATGGGTAACATCAGCCTTCCGATTGATCAACGAAATCAGAAGCGCTCTAAACGCCGATCCATCTATGCAAATGTCCCTGCTCTCCATAATCAAAGCGCGACCTCAGTAGTTTCAGTCAGCACAGCCGCAAAACGTGTCAAGCACTAGACGCAACCTAAAGAGACGTCAGTAAATCCCTCGAGAACCGTGCTTCTAACATCAACGAAGACGAGGCGGAACTACGGTGCCTTGACACTTATATGCACCAAGGTTCCTGAGTCTAAGGCAAAGTCCTTAAGGGTTAAACAGTTGGATGATTTAAAACAATGTGATTTCCTTTGTGTTAAAATCGCAGTTCAAGTTAATCCGGCTAACATAATGCGCATCACTGGATATCCAACCTGGGATCATTATGGGGAGTCCCGACTAATGTGAGTAACATTTTGATCAATAGATGACGGATGCTTTTATCGGCATACCGCCTGAGGACTGAAAACAGTGGTATACGGATTTCTTCGGATGTTTCATGTAGCCAACTCTAGCAGGACAAAGTAACTCAGAGGAACAACACACGGTGAGTAACGAAATAATTATTTTCGTTTATGGCGTACCCGAGCTACATACAAATATCATCGAAAAAGCCTACGCTCATGACCTGGAAGTATGGCGTTATATCCGTGAAGCTCTCTGTGCGGACGACGTCATACTTCATTCGATTACACGGTTACCCGTGTCGCCAAAGTAGAGAGGAAGTGGCCGTAATGATATTGAAACTAAGGGCACAGTCACAACAGATGGCCGTGAACATAATGCGTAGCCGGCAGTTACTACTTAACAAACTTCCTTCGGAACCTGGATTAAAAGACAGCCGTTAGAGAGCCACGGCCACTCGCTGTTCTCGCGGAAACAACACCATCAGCAAAGGAATATAACAACAACATCGATTCAGAAAGCTGTGCGCTGATCCGTAGCTATTCTGAAGGCTGCCGATGGACTACATACCCTATATGCAAGTGAGAACAAAAACAGATTGCATTTCTAATGTGATTGGGTAATTCACCAAGAAAAGGATTTGGTGCCGGCCTCTCATCGGTCGGAAAAATACAGGTTATTCATGTGCTATTTGTCAACAGCTTTTGACGACGTGTAATCTTTCTCGCATGAACCCTAAATCTCAAGGCATATTGAGTAAACTTAACTTATATGCTGCTGCGTGAATTATCACAAGCAAGCGACCACATCGCTATAAATTGAACATAGTTACGCCCTTACGTATGTGATGTGGATTTTGCACTGTCAGGTATGTATATTGTTCAATACGGCCGACCCAGCAAATTTGTGAGTGGTTCAATACTTGTGCAACGACCTCTAATATGAGCTAATAGAGGATCTGGTCAGCACGGCACAGGAGTTCCGTGTAGTGTCATCTACGTCTTAAAGAGGAAGACACTTGCTTCATGATAGTCATTTAACGTCCTCCTTCCTCCACGCCAAAATTGGACTTGTGGAATCACGAGATGATGACCTCTATACACATGGCATTTATTCGTTCCAATCCAGCTAACTATTGACACATAACCTTATTACCTGTTCTTTCAAATGTTTTGGAAGCCAGTATTTCTGATGCTCTAACGGCCTACTTGGAAGTATTTAACTACCTCGGACCGTAACAGCATGGATTCCGACGAAATCGATCGTACGCTTCAAATCTACTATTATCACGGTCCAGCTGGACTGAAGCAGTAGACTCTGGCAGGTTGGTGATCCACTCCTAGGGCGGATCTGAAGCTTTCTTCTATACCGTCGCCTGGAATTACGTGCGCGCGATTCGCTGTCACATCCCACCCGCGTTGAATGCGAGTACCAGTAAGAGCGGTACTAGGACGGCCGTATATTTTACTGCGACATCACGGGCATCAAAATCTCGAACTGCCTTATTTATGCCGATGACATCAAGGTGTGCAGGGCGATCAATACACAAGGTGATATCACTGTACTTAAAGCTGATTTGTTAGGGTATACGCGTGGTCAATCAACAATCTGCATTGATTCAACGCGGACAAATATATAATGCTGCCCCTACGGCACAAGTTGGTGCACTCCTACAAGCTATGGAACCAGGAGCTTCAAACGTCTTCTGGCGAATAAATCTGGGAGTCTTATCCAGGTTGACTTGGGATATTCGCATTCGACTGAAACTGATTCAAGAAGCAGCATTCAAACATGTGGGCCTCCTGAGACTTGCATATGCCCGATTCGACCCTTCGGATTTTCTACAAATTTTCGGTTCATACATACGACTACGTGTTGGATACGCAATAAAGGATTGACTGCCATGGCTGAGGAGAGGTCTTACCGCCTTGGAGATACCCTAAGCACAGGGAAACGGGAACTTAAACGGGCTGTATAATTCGCCGTATGAACATAAGCTACAAAGTCTGGAGGTCTTCAACGTATACTGTCGGCGATTGCGGGGTGGCCTGATTATGATTTACCAGATTTCGAGCGATTTCAACTACACGTGCCGCTACTTGCTAGAATTCAGTCACAACAGCAGTTTAAGATGCCACCATCTCAAGCTAGAAGAGCAGCACAGTCGTTTGGAATGTTATCCTAATTTCTTTTCCCTACGTGTATGCTGTACCTGAAATACCCCGCCGGGATCTGTCATATGTTCTTCCACGCTGGCAGAGTTCAAAACCCAAGTTGACCGTGTACTTATTTCGCTGCTCCATCTTACATGACCCATTACCCATGGAGAAACACAGGTGTCTGTACAAGATTTCACTGACGGACAAATCCTGGATTTAGTTTTACATTTATCACCTCCTGCATGTGTACATCAGAAGGAGACACGACTTCTACCAGCATCCAAGTTACCGTTATTTCACAAGGATTTACTTTGGATTTACGGGTTTACTACCTATACTTCAGTGAGTTCACTCTGTAAACCCTGTTTGCTAACAATGTTTCATGATTTGCTTTTTCACCATAACCATCCTGCGTGATCTGTTAAGCATTAGCTTTAATACCCGTATGCAACTGCAGTTCCATTTACCCAACGAGCGCCACAAAATGACCCTGCTTTCAACTTGGTATGCAACTAACGTTGTGAGGAATCGAAGAACAAACTCTGGTGCAGACTGAAACGTGATGCTCTCTTATTTCCTGTTACGATGAATGGGTTTGATCAAAGTGTATTGCTCACGATAACTCTAGAATGATCCATCCAGATGAATAGCGAGATGTAGTTCAAGTTGCACAAGTAATTAGCCGCAGTCTGACTCGATTTTGAACCGCCTGCATTCTCTCTAGACCAGCTTGAACCGGCCGCCAAGGTTTAGATGCCTGGATATAACTGTCGCTGCAAAATGGCACCAGTTGACCGCACTTTTCCCCAGCCAGGAAAGTCCGTTATCTTTGAATTTTATATTAATATAGCTGGGCATGTAGCAAGATAAGTAATGGAAGAAAAAAATTCAAATTTGGCATTTTTCACGAGGTTCATCAAAATCGCTCCAAATCCAAAGTTTGGCAAATTGGAGCCCCGCGTATCATTTAGAAGAAATATATTGCCTTAGCTCACTAATTAGTGATATTAAAATAAATCCCAATCCAGTCAGATGGTTTAGCGAACAATTGCCTATACGCCGTGTATGGGAACCAACGGATAGTGATTGTGCTTGACCAGTGATTGTGAACCGAAATTATCTTACCAACCCTTACATTGTGTCCAACAATTTGATTTTATTCGACATTTAAATGTGCAATTATGAAGAGGAATTATTGAAAACCTATGTTTGCTTGCATCGGATATTAATCATTCAATGGAATTTTTTATTCCTGCGCATAATGGTTCTACGGCCGAGTAACGAATATTTGCGTCAATCAGGTTAGTCTCTATCATGGACAGCAGTAAATATTTCCGTATTTCTCAGCTCTAATCAGCCATTCTCGCCATAGAATGTTGCGTTTTTACTCGTCTAAACTTTGTTAAAATTGGACCACGATTGCGAATAACTGGCTTTATGACGTATGCCGAATAACACACAGATAACACACATTGTGATCCAAATATAATAAAGATATATTCACGAAATGGCAGCAACCAATTTGCATCATGTGACTTACACGTTAACCCACAAACAAAGCCAGACGGTTCCTCATAGCTACCCGTCATGTGCTATGTTGCACTGGCCAGTACGGAATGATACATTCACACTACCGTAGGATGGTTCAACCTATAAGTCAATGCAACCAACACCGCATGTGCTCTACTATGGGAGACCGCGAATAACATCTTTCGGGACGGAGGCGTGAAAATCTACCAATCATGCTTTCACTAAATGCTAACGGAGACAAGTAAGTTATTTTCAATAATCGAACTGTGAAGATGTGTCTGCAACTATTCATGTAGTTTGCTGATAAACGTAACTTTGGACTTCAATATAGCTCTAGCTATCTCAAAGTTAGCGTTGCAATTGAATTGGTGTGTTCTGTGATTGCAGCCAAATATTACGGGTAAGCAGCTTATAAATCTTCCATGTGAAAATGAATTCTATTATTTCTTCACATTGAAGTAAAAAGGTGAGTGATATAAAATGTATATTCAAAAATGCGTTTCAAATCATCGAATGCGTGCGACGATGCGAATTGGCCCAAATCTTCGTATCAAACTAAAACAGAGAAGGGAATATATGGGAACAATTCCATATAACGTAAACATGATTACCTTAGATTATTACGTAAATCTTAGTTGATAATTTAAGGACTGGAATTTAACATCAATTAAAATAAAAAGTCATAGATAATGAACAAGCTAACACTCACGTTTATTGCAAGTTTTCATTCTGGTGCCACCACAGGAATTGCCATACTTCGGATACAATGGTATGAAATAAGGACGTAATCTTGCGGACAGTAGGGAGTAGCTTCTTTGCATCACTGTTAGAGCAAACGATAAGGTTAGTGAACCCTCAACTTACGTTGTCTCCTCACTAGTCGTTGCGGGCCAGAACATGATTTGTGTGTGGTGAAACTATCCAACAATTTTGGACTGCTCCATTGCACCATTTATATTTTAGCTGTCGACCTTGTGCACAACGACCTCCAATCTTCCAATCAAGTGCAAGTGTTGCGTGAGTCCGTGAAACGCTTAGTGCTTATTCGCAACTCTGACGTGAGTACGAGTGTATCACCTTGAACACAGAATGGTTTTTCAGATCAGCCTCTGAACTATCAGTGAGACAAAAGTAGCCCTGCATTATTAGTGTCCTTTTGACGTAGTGGTAAGTGTTTGCATCCGCTTTAATTCTACAGTAAATATAATTCTACAAACATGAAAATCGAACAAGCGAGGTGGCTTCTGTTTGCAGCATTGTATTGTGCGCATGATATGGTATTAAATTTTGTCATAGACATTTTTGAGGACAATGTAATATCACCTGATTTTATAGTCCTACCTTCACTATCCGCATATATTATTAGGCAGGCGTCTTCTCCATGCGTTATTTTAATCATTGTCCGGATGACAATTAAATTAGGAAAGCAGTGGCGTAATATGTCCATCTTCGGCATTTATAATTATAATGTAACAATAACAAAACCGGCCTTTACCAGTTAGTCCTTGATTTTTAATAAAATCCTACTTCCATCCACCATGAATTCAGCACATTTGATATTGTCTGGTTGGCAAGCCATTAGGTAGGAATATGTTGAGGTTGACTAAAAGGTCATTGTTGTATGCTCAACTCTTTGCATTCCCCTTTCTTTATTGCTATTTCTAGAGCCACCATTTCTCGTGCGTTTTTAATTCCTACATCCATATATTAACTACAGACTGGGTCCTCCATCAACAGCTATGAAAACGACATCAAGCTCGTCACCATCTCCATTTTTGCCCCTTAAACTTTGGTTTAGTCGAAAATATCCAGTCCACCGTGAAGTGTTTGTCTTGAATTCCATCCACCTCGGTGTATTAGGACCAACATGTGCAATGGACATGGACGCTTTCCTAACCTTCCACTGGACAAACCCTATGGCAAGTGATCGATGGACTGTTACTGAGTGACCGTGATCGTGAGAAGTATCTGAGAAGAATTACGGTCAAAGCATAATGGGAATACGAAACGCAAACAAATGTAGACTTATGTCAACTAAAATATGGTACATATGTAATGCGCATATTTCTGTCACCTAGATTGTTTAGACGTTGGGTCTTTGCGGCTGTAGGTTGTGGTTCTAACATGTGTATATAACTGGTGTTGCATTGTTAAGAAATGGTAACGACAGATACAATTTTATGCCGAGCTGTACAATATATACATATATGTCTCTTGGAATGTCCACCATCCGGTGAAGCCTTCCTTGACTACTACAGTTAATTAACCTAGATTCCCTCTTCTGGTTATAGGGAAAATTGGTTGTGCACACGCTGACACCAACCTAATTGATATCCCTAAATCACCGCTTCTTAACATTAAGATATATATTGTGCGGTTTAGATAGCTTCCTCGGAATATCATTTTGGCAAATTTATTATCGTTTGATCTTATATGGAATAACTGGGGTTGGCTTAAATAACCAACACATTTATCTCCTTAAGAAAGTTACTTAGAGTGCTCCAACGTTTCATCTTCTCCAGTTACTCGTAGACATTGTTTTGACTCGATTGTTTGCTTACAGTACACAGTATAGTTTGCACTGCCATTTCGCCATGATTAGCTGGGGCTACTAACGGTAGGTAGCTTTTCTCTCTCAGCCAATAAGTTTACTTTGAGGTTGAACGAAAGGAAGTTGTTGTTGTTTCGTGTTTAGCAGAATGTTGGTTGTCGAGATGACGATCATTTTATCATGGGCCTGATGATTCGGTTGGCAGAGAGCAAAGGTGCGTGGAGATTAGAGAAGCGCATGACTAATGTCGAATCAGTTATTCCATATACCAACTGATCCAACCCATATGTGTAGATTTGTGAAGGAGTAAGTTGATACTATTCAGAATCACGT
>CALYDF020000583.1:0-35940 GCA_944474145.2 Dicrocoelium dendriticum | reverse complement strand
AAACGCACTTGTTTACTACCCTGACTCGTCATAGGCAATACAGAAAGTATTCACTATCTACATGTATATGAAGAAAATTGTAGGGTGTTTTGGTTTAAGGGTTTATAATGGTTACCGTCTTTTCACAACACAGTCAGGTATATTTTCTCCGTGGGTATCTCTGCGTCGACATTAGGCATACGTTTTCCTTCATATGCTTGTGGTTATATCTGTGTTGTTTAACAATCTATACATTTTTCTTTATTCTATACGAGTGTGTGCTGCAATGCATCTCTTTGCTGACACAGAGACTCTTGGAAAATCAATCAAATTGACATGCCAATCCGAAAAAGGGTACCTTCATCCATACTGTCTGACAAAATTGCGATCCATACTCCTTAAAGCACATACACTTATATATACAAAGAGGACATCCGTCACTAGCGCATGGCTAAAGATACACTGACACAGATTCTACAACGCATAGAAATTCCTTTGCTTATACCTAGAAGGTTTATATAGCATATTTTGCGTTTGGGCAATTAGTTTACTGATGGATGCCTAAGTTGTGATTTTAAGTTTAGTGTTTGCATCTTCTACCTGGTAAGAAAGCATATGTTGAGCATCGGTTGCCCCGTCTATCTTTCGATTTCTCGAGGTGAGGAAAATGATGGAAATGGATCAAACAAGTTAGTACTACGCTCAACAATATTTTCCTGTGCCGAAACCTTTATTAAGGGTGCCAGAAGAATTGCACCTTATAGTGGGTTAAAAACGGAGCTCAACCTAATCACCGTGACTTCTCCGTGTCTAGCTTGTTGTTTCAAATGCGATCATTATCCAACACTAAGCAACATAATTAGCAAATTGTGGCCACAGATCTTAAGCGTGCTGCCCATTCCATGTACCTTAAACTGAGAGTGATGTATGTTGTGAACATTCTGATAGCAAACGCATTGCGGCAAATTGTGCAACAAATTATTCATGTTCATACGCTTTACAAATATTAGACGGCTGTTACCCGCTAGAAAGCGAATCTAATATTTATCAACCAAGTTTTACGCGGAGCCATATATGTTAATGTATAATGAGAATTAGGAAAAGGGTAATGTTATTAATGCTTTAAATTACTTGGCCGGCGTCTCTGAATTATAGATCCATGAAAGTATACACAGAGTAATTCACTTTACCACCGGAACATAAAAATTCATATTAAGCGAATGAGGAGCTTTTTTAACACTTATTCTACAAAAAGTTTTAGGTCCGAAGATGGATACCTCGGCTTCACCTCACTTTTGTGTGACTCGTAAATGCAAGTAGGACTATTATTTAATATAATCACGGTTTTGTCTTTAAATATGTTTCTGGAAAGATATCGATCTTATGTCAAACATTTGTTTTACTAAACGTATGAATATAGGTCACTTTAGTTTATTATTGAGGAAATTATTTAAGTTTATGGCATATTTAACGGAATGACTCAAATTGTAGCTTTTATAATTAAGTTGCCTTGTTCAATGATCAAGGCAAATGGAACCCGTTAAATTCTCCCATTTCAAAATCAACATACATCACCTCCACAAAAATTAAATGAGTAATTTTTGGACTTCATCGTGACCGTTCATGCAACCAGTGTGAAGATTTAAAATAAACGAGTTATAAATAATAAACGACCAACTAAAGATATTTCTGAATCGAGATAGACGGGTATAGTCCACTAGATGATCAGAATTAGTGTCAGTCAGGTTGTTGGAAATTAAGCTGTTTCGTTCGCTATTTTGACTTAAAAGTATACATTCCTTATTCAGAAGCGGGTTAAACTTATTTACGGCATCTTACCTTTACTAACTTACAGGCTATCGTGTTAACTTATCCATACAGTAAAGGATAAATTCAACATATGATTAATGGCACAGGGCAATGCTGAACTATTATTTTGGGCTCAACGCTTTTATAGTAAGCGGCCCACGTTCGGAAGACAACTAAACCTTAGAGTTTACTCAAGAGATTCGACCCATCTTTATTTCTCATCCATTTTGGGTAAGATGTAGCTTACTCTACTTTGTTACAACGCATGCACTTCGCATGTGTACAGTGTTGCCTTCACTTGATTTCCTTTTATTCCCCTCATATCAATCGGATTAGTTTTGTAATGTAATTATAATTAGAACCATGTAAACCTTTGGCTAAAGTGTACCCCGATTCCCATCTTTTGCTTTCCCCATATTCAATATATTCTTCTGGGCCAAGTTTATTCCCTGTATTCAAAAGACATCTTGCTAGGGTGCTCCACTCAGAATTCTTACTATTTGAAGACGAAGTCAAGATTTGACATGACATCCAGTCAGTGAGCGACCACACAGGAGTACAATGGGATCTCGGCAGGGCCTGCATATGGTCCTCCGAAAAACCGCTAGAGTGTCACTTGACGGAACGCAAAATTATGTAAATGCGCCATCAGTGTATTTACGAAGAGCAACCGGGAGTGCAGCCGCTACAGCATGATGGACAGGAAGTAATCATACAGGACGACCACGATTGCTCGAAACAGGCCGAAAAGACATCCGTCAGAGCCAGTAAGCCTGCTGCGATTGGCTTTCGAATAGTTCGAGTCATCAGTCTTTCTATAAACACTAAAAGCCTTTGTGAGGCCTTACGTAATGTTTGCCATCCAGGTCAGGTGATTTTGGAACAAACACGATACTTCGGCGCTCGAAGCTTCACAACGTAAGGTAAAAAACCGTTAGAGAACTGTTTCATCCATAATACCAACGCAGACTACAAGTGCTTGGCTTACAGAGCGGCGAATGCCGGCCCCTGCTTGGAATCCGCGTTATGGTTTATTAAAGAATAATAACCACAATCACGCCTGTCGCGACCAATTGCAAGTAAGGCATAATACACATATGAGAGGTCAAAAGCTCAAATTGATCAAAAGCAACAGCCAAATTGATTGCCGAGCAATCATTTCCCCCGTTTCGTTCTTCGTTCTTGCGTTATTTTTGCTCTGAAATTAACCTTTTACTAGCGATTAGATGACACACTAACCCATATACCTTACGTGACATGCTCCATTTCTGTCGAACAACGAAGCAAAAATCTAATGTGCCCACCAGCACTCTCCGTTACGTAGAGGTGAACAGATTAGCATATGTGTAACTGTAAGTTAGTCGGTGAGTTATCTCAAACTAGAACTTTCCCTTATCCAATCACTTTAAAAGTTAGTTTAAAATTTCCACTGCGGTCATCTTACGGGACTTTTCATCAGGTGCGTTTGTTATAGTTATAAGCCATCTTTAATTGTTCACTTTTACTTAACTTGAGAATAACTTGTTGTGAATGCCTTAACTTCTCATCGGACGTTTCAGGTTTGAACAAACTAGATTTTGCACCTATTTTCTCTTTTCCCTTTTACTTACAGTTAAAGCAACATTTTGCCCAAATTATCATCGTATTTGTGATGCCAAGCCGTAGATTTACATGCATAGATACATCACCCTCATCCCTCAAAATGCCAGCTGTCATCGTTTCCATCGTGTTTTAAAGAATCTATCAGAGGGACATTGGGAGAACTGAAGTAACATTTATGCAGCAGCAAGGTCGGTAAATCAAACCATTCTCTTGATGCTAAACCACCTCTTTTGGGTGTCATACTCTATGCTTTACATGTACACTGAATATTACGAAGTAAAGCGTCGCGAATTACATTTTGTACCGTTTTCTCTTGTCACTGCTGTGTACCTTAGGATCATTAAGTAAGTACAAGTACTTACAGGTACGTGTTTAGTGCAAAATTTGATACGACTTACAAAATTCGTGTGGCACACCGTCAATACAATGCACGGTCCATTAACGATAGAAATGCGAATCCATGCTTATGTCGGCGTCACCATAATATAATATTTATTTCTCGAAGAGGAGAGACGCTATTCCTTGAACGTTATGCAAGCATTCTATACAGCTTTTTGTTAAAAATGGTCTTGTGAACAGTGTATTCATGAATTGTGAGGAATTTCACTTAAAGTTGCTTTATGATAGTAGGAGAATATTTTTCCAAAATGCATCCCTCTTTGATAGAAATGATCCCATCATTATTGGGAACGAATTTCATGTCGTTGACACCGTTAAGAGATGAAATTTAATTAGTATACTTGTATTTTAATCAAATATTTCATAGAAAATAAAATAAACGAAAACGTATGGCCAGTGTAGTATTCAGCATGTTATAGTAGTGACCCAGCAAGGAAACCTGAAAATGGAATAAGATCACTAATTGAGAACCTTGAGTACATATTAACGCAGGCTAACCAAAGTAAAATTTCAGCAAATACGTTACAATTCTATGCTGGTGCTGCTCCTAATTCTTAGGAGCAATACGGGTTCTTCAACACGATTAAGTTGTATGATGGGAAAAAGAATGCAGTAGGTTAACTCGGTAAGTAGACGACGCTTGTACATTTTGTTAGACTGGTAATAGGTCGAGGAGAAGCTCAGTATTAAGTTTAAACCTGTCTAACTATATCTAAGCGACAATTATATCAAGGCAATCACCCTTTCGGTTGTCTCCCTAGCAAATAAGAGAACTAAGTGTAACAAAGCAAAGACTTGAGGGGCAAGGGATGTTGAAGTCTTAATGAGAGAATCTGTGTGCCTAAATAAGCAACGTATCAGTGATTTCACAAGCGAATGCCAAGTGTGAAATTCAGTAAAACAGGGGTAAAGTTTTGATGGAAAATACAGTTAAGTAGATTAGGAAGTCAGGCCAAATAAGTTGCCTGTGGTTCAACTGACACAAAATAGCAGTGTAGCTAACTAATTTCGAGTGAAGAATTTATGGCCCTAATGGACGGAGGAGGAAAATAAAAGGCTTGGGTGACCGACTGACACGCGCGTACCAGTGGGGTTAGTAGACATTGTTGGGCCTTAAGGGTAAATGGAAATGACTGCAATAGAATACAAATGTAAACTGATGAAGTGCATGTTTATTTGCGATCCGACTGATATCATCCTCTGAAGCCCAAATAATAAGTACATGGATAACTTTAAGGTACTTGTTAAAGTTGAAAAGTTAGTTGACTCTGATATGCTTGTAGAAATCGCCGGGCTTTAGCTTTCCTATGCTCTAGCACTGATTCAAAAACCTTCCGCTAATATGTTTGTCTCAACTACAGAAGGTTCTTTATTTTGGACCTCGTACCAATTTGTCTTTAAAAATGATGGTAGACATGAGTGCGTTTTGTTTCGTAGCATATTGGATTGAGCAAATGTCCCATAGCGTAAATCGGGATATTCTTGAGCATGCGCCTATGAGGCGCCTAATGAACACTTGCTACATTTATTCTATGGCAATACGATCACACCATCGAGCGGCACTCAGGTAAAGAAATAACACAGAATTCAAACACTGAAAAAATGGACCTCCTAGATTTTGACTTCTGAATAGTAATGCGACGAGTTGTTTTGCTCTAGCTATCACACTTCTGTTCTGGAAAGTTACTGGAGCAAAAGCTAACGAAGTTCTAGGTCACAATTGGGCTGAGGGTAAGTAAGTACTTCGCGTCATAACAAGAAAACCTTAGCGCGGTCAAGGCAGCATCTCAACTAATAATTGTTTGAAAAATTCCAGTGCATCAAGTCGACCACCGCGAGGTTGATTCTGACATGCAATAATCTGGATCGATTTACATGATGATGAATTAACGTGTTACTCATGCAACTCAATTATAGCAAACAAGCTCATTTTCGGAGAATCTTCAGAGGGCTGCTTAGAGCAAGTTTATATGTCTAACACCAATCAGAGTACCTAGGAATTAGAAATGGTTTTCAAAGATGAACTAACAATCGTGTTTCGAATTGCTTACACGATGTTGGTTGCTGCATCAGAAATTGTGTACGCGACAGTTATCCCGGTTATGGCCAAAGCCCTCACCAATATTTTGTGCACACATAGTAGAAGTGATTAAGACAGATTGCGAATACCTGTGCCCCCGTCGCTGTTATTAAAAGTGGGCGACATTTTTTTCTTTTTGCCATTCTGACAATTTATTCAAATATTATTATGGTTTTGTTACGCGTAGCAAATTACTCACATTTAATGACGAGCTGAATAGTATGTCTTCAAAAGGAACTGCTGCAGCATTGAGATCGTTTGACCAGATAGCGAATTAAGGCACAGCAATTGACTGTTACCAAATGGTAGTGAAAGATATCTATGCAGTTGATGTCCACCCATGAAAATTGCAAGTCGACGATAAAAGAACTCTGTGACTTGTAACTAGCCACTAATTATTTCTGTACTCGCTTGCTAGTTGATTGAAATAAACGCTCCGCGCGGACACTTAACATCCGTTTGATGTAGAAACAGCATTAATTGCCTAAGTAAATACCATGAAATCGAAGCTGTAGAATATACAGCTATAAACTACTACTTCCGGACTTATCGGCAGGCATACATCTATTTATCAACTGACCAACACACTACTAAAATATGGCCCACAGAGCATTCATTTTTACTAGACAATCTCACCCATACTCAAAATTGTTTTCTACGTTCCTTCTATCCCATCACCGAAGTGAATCAAAAGGGAATAATTCCATCAATCGTGTCGAAAACCAGGTTGATGTCATAACAACATAAAATTCTAGGTGTTTTGCAGTCAAAGCAATTCAGCGCTTTCCAACGTCCATCAAATTTTACTTGGGGTAGACACATACCAATTAAATTGCATCATCTAAATCAAAAGATCTAACGAAAGTAGCAATTACAAACCTATGTAATCCGAGTAGATCACTTGACTTTTCTTAATTTATCACATCACGCATTTATTACAACCTAATTATAGACTTTGCATTGAATCTTCTGGTGAACGGGAACTGTTAGCAATATCGTTTAAATTTCATTTCGCGTCATCTCAGAATAATTGAAAAATACTAACGAAGAGCACAAGCCAAATGAACGAGATGAAACCAACAACCCATAAAATGTACTGTTATGAACTTGCCTTCATTCACTTGTCGGTAATAGGTGTGATATGAATAATGAGCCTTTGTAGGTGGTATGTTCATAAGGCTAACCTCAAAGACGTCTGACCTGAGAGTACAACAGTTACAAGTATTTTACGTGATCTATCAAACCGACGTTTGCCTCCTTCACCATGTAGTCAAGAGTATTTCGCAACGGTTATGAGTTTCGGTTTAATTCAGAGTAAAGGGTGCCTACCGATGAGCAACACATTCAAGTTTACTGCCAAAGAGTGAATTAATCGAGGTTTGTCTTTCCAGTCGAACGCATGTTCCTTGAATCCCGGTAGGATCTTCGCATAAAACCCAATGGTACAACGTAGGTATCAAAGCATAGTATATACCTTTCTATGGTAGGCATATCGGCGATCACTTGATTTGAGTGAGTTGTCCACAGTTTACTCACTGGTAGAGGGTAGAATGGTAAGTGGGTGGCACCGCAATCAAACGGATTTTATGTCACTGTTGACTCGGACCATTTTGTTACCTACACATTGAGGCCGACTGATATTAAATATACGAAATAGTGGTTGCCATGATGACACGCGATAAATGCAACTGTACTCCCAATGAGCTAGGCAATTGGTGGCCGGTTTGTAGTAGCTGACAAACAGCTAAATATTGGACAATTTTAGTCCGCAAAGCACTGTAAACGCACCAAAAGTCCAAAGAGAACCGCAGCAAAATGTTCTCGGTTGTAATAGACGGATCCAAACCTATTAACAGAGAATAGAATAGCTTATATAACTGGAAGGTACCCAGCTAATAGTATTTAAAATCTAGCTGCTGTAACAAAACCATGTAACGAGGGGGCTTTTTGTAACAATCTATCAATTCGGTTTGAGGTTTTTAATGATAGTACATCTTCAGTACAATGATAGGATTGTTCCTGCGCCGTTTCGCTTTCCGTTGTTTTAACTGTAGAGGTTTGAAATCAATTTTAATATTCTATATATTGCAATAGTATATGTTCAGCGTCACAGCATTTAGGTTACATCAAGTTGGGTACAATCAATTGTTTGGCTGCTTAATGAGGGCTGATGCACTTGTGTTTGGCTTGTTTCTATGCTCATACAGTCAAGCAGCAATAACGGACTTCAAATGAACATTTCATTGCCTATTACGGAGATAAGACAAGCATGTCGGTTGAGTTTCACTTTCTACATTAAGTGGGGGCATTTTTGTTTGATTCCGTTATAGGTCTTCTAAATTTGATGCACTCATATCAATGGATTACCACATAACCCCTCAAACTACGAACACTCACAAAATTGTACATAAACCCAGAAAAAGCATTGCTTCGGTTTATGTCAAATGTAATGCATAATTTTTTGCCATTCCGATACTCGTACTTAAGTGAAGTCGAGAGTAAAGAGACGATGCGCATACCACATTTGCAGCTATTCTTGCATTAACAAATCATCATTGGAACTTGTCCAGCTCTCTCTGTTACTTTTCATTGTTCATCTCGTAACACAGCAGTGTAAGGTACCTTTAGCTATTGTAGATGGACGGCCACTTAGAAAACACACAGTGAAAAATGATCCCTAAAATAAAGTATTTAAGCCATACACTCATCATAGATTTGGGTATGCCTCATTGTACAACTGAGGTTGCCTCAGAAAGTGGAAAGCACTGTTTTGCATACCAATATATTTGTAGTTTCGAAACCCATAGACAATATTACGATGGTTGAGATGGTCACTGGTTTGAGAATTATTATGACATTGGTATTATTGACTTCGAAAAACCCATTATTTCTTGTCTAAAAGCTAGTGAAAAGAAACCATTTATTCTGTAAAGGTGTTCCGGAATAAAGCGCAGCATTTGTTTACATTTGCAGCCATTATTCAAGGGATACTATCTTTAAAGCCAGTTGATTGCTCAGTGCGTGCATTTTAGGTTTCAATTTGCAATATTATCTCTGCTGTACTTTCAAATGAATGGAATAACCCTACATGTACATATTACAAAACCCACTCACTTGCGTGGTGATCAGAAAATTTACCGAAGTACATTAAATGTTAACTTCGTGACCACCGTTTTTAAGCCTCAGATTCAATACTAGTAACAATGGTGTAACTCGGTTTGTTTTGAGCATGCGTTAATAATTTGATAAAATGCATACTTTACATGGTGCACGCAAATGTCTGAGCAAGGCTACCTCTGAACGAAAGCTAATTATTTTACACAATGTTTATTTGACTGCAGCGAGGTCATATGTGATTTACCAGCGTAATCAAATGACCATGTAACAAACGAGTAGCAGTTGGAGTTTGGTCTTCGTCTTGATTTCTGCTTTTGGTTTCATCGGTTTTGTCGGATAGTTCCAGCTAAAGGAGGTAGTTGAACAAATGGGTCGATCTGCCTAATAGAATCGATGGTTACAAGAAGAGCAATGAAACATTACGTTTACTTGAGAAAAATAACAACTGACGAGAAAAATATCTGCTGACCTGTAGCTATTCCGTATTGTAACGTCTAGTTTATACCTAACTCTGTTGAAATCCTGACTTTACGTGATTGTTAACCTGGTACCGGTTGAGCTGTCTTTTATCGAAATGCACCAATGTCTCGCATTGTTTCATTGAGTACTGCAGTTATTTACAATTCTTCGACTTCGCTATAACAAACATCTGAAACAAAATAATTGCTTCCTATTAGTCCACATGAAACGTACCCCAATAGGTCGCCACTTCTAGGACTTCCTGACTCAAATTATGTCATGTACATCCGTGGCCTCGTTTTATTCCTTCCAGTGGAGTCCATCATCTGCACCAGGTAACAACTTATGTCTTAGTGTAACAAGGAACCGTGTCAACCCAAGTGTATTTGGTCATCCTGGTATGTTGTCAAAATATTTATTTTATAAAAACCCGCATTTTTAAACCGGTCTTTGACAATCGCACAAGATTCGACACCCAATTTCAGTTTGCTCCAAATTCCTACGCACTAGGTTGCTTTCTTTCTCTTCCCTGAGGCCTAAGGCATTTCTTGTTGTTTCGCTGCTAAGATAAATCATATACACGCACAAGCTAGAGGGACATGGAAGCATCTATTACACCTTTGAAACAAGAAGTTCAAAAACACAACGCTGCTGTGCTATTACAGTAAATCCACTTAGCTTACATAACCGAATGTGGAAAGAATTTGGCTGGTATATTAAAGCATATGGCATGAATTCAAATATGATGAGGGCGTATCTTTGCGACCAGAAGGCATTTAGGTTGAGAACACACACCGAACTACCCCCAGAATTACTTTTGAAGGCCACTAGAAATATTTATTAGGACATGCGTCCGTCATCCTTACTGCTTCGAAACTTGGGCTTAAATTACTCCATCATACTGTTAGTAACCTAACATTTGCAAACTCGTGACAAAAGCTTTGTCATGAATGTGTGGCAATTCATAAAATTTACATCCCGACTAAAAGTTTTCTTCTGGTTGCTTATTTTTCCATAAGCTGTTTTATGTAAAGCCATTTTCGGTCTTCTCAACGGTAATACTTTCTACATTTCAACCCTGGCTCGTAAGGGCAAGGAAGACTAATCTGTTAGTCCTTTGTACATGAAGGCATGATCTTACTTAGTATCACTATGATTGTTTAGACGGCTTCTCACACCATGTATGAGAATAAACCGTAACGTATATATGATGATCTATGATGCTACTGTCTTAATTTGCCTGCGTGCATTCAGGTACATTCAATGCTGTTTATGTGAACAACAGCAAAATCGCAAAGTTAACCTTCTCGGTACATTTGATGATCACCTTCTGATGTATAAACATCGACTGTGACTTTGGGTTAAGAACTGGTAAAGTATAGACTTTTTCATTTCTACTGCCTCGCATGTCAATTGAATTTCTAGGAATGCCGTATGTTTAACGACCTTCATCAATGCGAAACATGGGAACAGAGGCTGCGGCCCATTTTGTCGATTTGTTCAACAATTCTCTCCTATATTAGCAGCAGCACTGGCAGGCTTGCAGCGATGCTTTATAAAGAAAACGATATGAAAATAATATTCTCCTTATCTTGCTAAGAATTCTATCTAATACCAATTCAAATCATTAGATTTCATTTATTTGACTTACTTATTTCAAGGTGTCAGGCGCAGCGGGAGCTATATACATCACCCAACCAATTACTCCTATGAATTCTCCCTAAATCGCAGTTATATAATTACACTTGTATGCAATTCTGCACTCCTAGAGGCACATTATAATTACCTGCTAAAACAGATTTTGTTAACTCGAAAGAATTAATTATACGCTTGTTCTGAGGGAACCACACTCGCAAACGAAACAGCAAAGTTGATAATTTTAAAGGCAACAATTAAACCCACTTGCTGTAGCAAATTATCCAAAGTAAACAAATGTAAAATAAAGTCAGTCTCTTGAAGGAACAGAGCGAATAATGGTACATACGTTTCATGATATTGCATTAATACTTTTACAAAAATAATAATGGGCGCATTTTCAAATTAGACAACTCAAATTATTCAGAATCATAGTGGAATTTTTCCATCATTGAACCAAGATTATTCACAATAATATGACGGATGTTTGGGCCGAGAAAATAATGAAATGCGATGCAAGGTGCTTTGGTCCGAAATGTTAAGTGTCTCTGTTTCGAAAATATTTAGACACGATGGATACATTTTTCGGAAGCGTACTTTGGGACTGTGATGTCCCGAAAATATTCATCACGTTTTGGACGGTCAGCTGTTTACTAATCGCATGCTTATAATTGCAAAGTGTATAGCATGTTCTAATATCACTTGCAAGTTTTTCTCAAATCGTTGAATATTGAGTTAGAAAGAAGCGTTCTCTGAATCTCTGAATCATGAAATTTAACGCTTTTTTGTGGATTGGAAATCTGCTGTTTAAAGAGATGTGAACGCCGTTGTCAAGAGTGCGAATTTGACGATTTAGGAGCCTGTAAAGAAACCTAAGTCTAAGCTTTATTCTCCAGAGCCAAAGGTTATCACATCGTTCTCTGTATGTCAAATTGTTCGTGAAGCAACTTTGGGCTCTCGCAAGCGTATGATGGTCAGAGTTCCGCTGGTTAGACTGGACCAATGAATAGTATTTCATACACGGCAATGCATACGTTTTGTTAAGTGATATGCGAGATTCCGTGAGGTAAAATGATGGCACATCTAACCAATGCTCTTCATTGCTTTCGAAACTTGAAACTCACAATTTTCAGAAATGCTAAAAGTGACTGAATATCGCAGGCCTAAGTCGCGAACGGCCCTGCATTGCGAGATATATGCGTCCTGTAGTAATAAACTGTCTGGCGGTATTTGGCATTTGTATAACAAATTATTACACTTATTCATGGTAAATGATATCTGCCACAGTTGACGCTAGGAGTCAAGGGCAGAGAGGTCATCCGGAATAAGTAGGGATTCCGGGGTATTTGCACGTGGCTGTGAGTAGACAAATTTGACTTCAACAGCAAAGATAAAGGTAACACCAAACATTATTCTCTGGTATATATCGTTAAGATATAGTAACCAAAGAGGACTAAGAGCACTCCTTTGAATCGCTCCACTGGTGCATGCTTTCGGTTTACAGAAATGGTCGCCGATGCGCATCATCAGCTGTCTACCAATTAGATATGTAGACAAGAAAACATCGGTTCTCCAATACCTGTAGCCTTCAGTTTGTTCATTAGACTTCTGTGAAAGCATTCTAGTAAAGGATTTTGCATATCCAGAACCAGGATTAGAACGCTGTTTTCGTTGTCTGTGGCAGCCATTGTGAGGTTCAAAAGTCTGTCTGGCACGTTATGCAGGATCAACATTGCATGAGGCCGTGTTACGAATTGCTCACGATTTTAGCCAGGATTATAAATATTTTAACTTTCACTATCCTTTCCATTATTCTAGATATGAGGGATCTGTGATTGATGGGACGAAATATTTTAAGATTGTAACCGGCGCCATTTGGTGTCGTAGGATAACCACAAACTTTTCCATCGAGTAGAATGTACTCCGTTGTTAAAATAGAGGACAGTGTTGTTGAGCAAAAGCAGAAGGAAATCACTATCACTGCCTATTATTAAACAAGGGGAAATCACATCAGAACCTGCGCAATTTGAGCAGCTTAAGTGAGAGACGGTCAGTGCTTCTCGCTACAGTGAATTCCACTGTGAGTAAACTTTCATGATTGTGCGGCTTGATAAGTGCTGGTGCGTTTGATGAATAATTGACCATCGATTTAGCAAAATAAGCACTAAAAGCTTCGCAGATAGCACCTTGTACGTCAAAACATTTTGCTGCGATGCGAAACCCAGGCACGGAATAGTTTGGCTAGCTCAGCTGTTTTGCTAGGGCTGTTCAGAGCTTTATGATTTTCTAGAATGAGAGTTTCGTCATTTTTATACCTTTGTTCTTAGAACAATGTTGGAATGATGTAATAACAGCGCGAACTCAGCAGTTAACCAGAATTTCTACTTAATCTTATGAATATTTATTGCTGCCTCCAATGCTTTGCGGTCGGATTTATGTTTAGTTTGGTAAGCACATTTTAGCGGTACTGTTAATTGATGCGTAAGCTGATTATAATATTTAACAGGTACGCTGCTTGTTGAGGACATGAAGAGAGAAAGAAGTTTTCGCAATTCATCCAACGAACCAGGTCCTTGAAAGAGTTCAAGTTGCCGGAACTGCACATACGATAATGCATTCATTTCTGTATATCTGCCATGCGTATTCTTAGGCGGCATTTGATCGCGCGATGATCGATTCTCGGAAATTAATCAGGAACATTAGCAATGATTACAGGTATGCCTAATGAAAAAATGAGATCCAGAGTATTTTCACTGGTAGGTTTGGAGACGTGTTTCTGCGCGCCATTCGTTTGGATATAGGAGATAAGCTTTTGGCATCTCAAAGAAACGGTTTCCATGGGCCATGAACTCGAAGGTAGATTGAAATCACCTCCAATAATCTTACGACTAAATGGTAGGCGAGCGGCGCATCTAGATCCAAGCGTCAAAAGTTCTAGGTCTTCTTGGCTGCAGTTTGGCGCGCTGTATATACATAACATAAGCAGCCACTGCTGATTAACATATATCGTTAGCCATAGTCATTGCTGGACATTGTTCAGCACCGGGTTCTCGAACATTACTGCTGTGAGCGATTTTTACAGATAAAATACACAGTCACTTGCTCACAGACTACGCCGATTTATCATAAACCAGTCATATCCGAAAATAGTAAAAGGATTGTCAGACATGTCATCATTGCACTGAAAATCAGTTATAAATATTACATCAAGAATATTCACCAAGATAAATGAGCTTACTGTGTGGACTTAGAGTGAAGAGAACGTTTATCAAAAATATTGTGATAGATGTGAGATATGAGGAAGATTGTTTAGTTTGTGTTAAAACATTGGGGTTTCATCTGTGAGCCCGGACACAGGCTAGCCATTGTTGAAAAAGACAGTGTGTATTGTTAACGGTGGAATATGATTTGGAGGTGGCCACATCAGAGGAGGTTACGCCTGAGGATGACCTTCTAGAAAATGGTTCGAGGAAAAGGGCTCATGGTTGTTGTAGTAGGTCGTGGAAGCTGCAGAGTTAAGTTGTGTCTTCTGCATCATGACCCTAATATGCTGTTGATTGCTTAACTCATTGATAGGAGTCAGTGGGCAGCCGTCATTTCCATCCATGGGTAAAAGCCGCTTACTTGCGCTTGGTATGCAAGGCTTCACTATACGTGGTGGAGGTTTACTAGTGTCAATCCATACATCACCATCAACATAATCCGTGTGGTCCATAGATTGAACCGAAAAGTGGTAGTACCCAATTACACCGTGTGTAATGGGCAAAGATGATGTCAAGTCTTCCATAACTTTATGACCAGTGGATGCAAGCCTATCCAAACAAAATTTCGATTAATCTAGGTCAACCGTCCTTTCGCTATTGATCTATTTGACCGGATCCATCGGTATTCTCGATGAGATTGGACACTGGCCGGAGGAGAATTTAGGCAGGACATGACAGGTAGAAGATTGAGGTAGCTGTTTTGCATGTAATTAGGATTTAGCAGGTAATGCAGTTGTTATTCATTGGTCCACATGTTTGTCAGTTCGCATGCAGGAAACAGCGTTACGAAACCCTATATGACTGCCAGAACTAATTATCCAAAAGGAGGCACCATGCACATCACTAGTTTTGTGCACTGTAGTCGTTTTGGGCTTGGTCGGCTTATCATGCTTAGCCGTGAAACTGCGGCTTATTGGAGGTCTTCCAGTCACCAGTTTTGCACCTGACCTTGTTCTTAGCTCCGAAGTGTGAGAATTAGGTGTTCTACCGGACTCAGCATCTAAAGCAATAGAGTGGTCCGCATATTCATGTGATCCATTCTAAATTACTAAAAGCAACTTCTTATTCATTGCTTCCCTCTCCTTTGCAGAAAGCGAAGTGTTGTTCTCAAATTTGTGGTGGCCACTGAGTGGGGCAATATCAAATGGATGCAGGGCGCCAAATGAACGTTTAGTATTTTGGTGTACTTCTGACTTTCGCGTCCTTATCTCTCGTTGTAGCGGGGTTTTGTCCTCCATAATTTTCAGACGTCTGCAAGCCGTATTAAGCACAATGAGATCGCGCTTTTCAGTGAAATGTTTAGCAATACTTTCATTTTGAAACTGGAAAAGTAGGTGACACGTGTAACGCGTTACAGTTTTGCGTAGTCTGATGCAGCTGGACCAACAAGACTGCGTATCGCATTCAATGAGAAGCACTTTTTGAACACTTTTTAATGGTAGATTGTCTGGCACATTAAAAACCACCGCATTGCGTGAACAGCATGCTCATATATGTATATCGGTCGAAATAAAGTCTAGCAGTATATTGCACTTCGTGAAGTTCATTTTCCCAATATTTGAGGACGAATTAAATAAGGCAGCTAGACACTGCAACGGTTGAAATATCGATGTGGGCATGTCGACTATTAATGCAAGTTCGGCGTATGAAGTTTTAGCTACGGATGGACATTTTTCAGGTGCCTTTCTCAGATCAGCATTTAGTCCAAAGAAATTTTCCACAGCGCCTACAATGCTTTGGGTATTTTGTTTACTACCGCTTCCAGCCTCTGGGTGAAGTACCTTACTTTGTTGTCTCAGGTTTGAACTATAGTGGAAGCATCCTGGTCCATAATACCTTTTTCCTCATCGAGCATGTCTTTACTGTAGACGTGATAATAAAACCGAATTAAGGCACACTGAAGCAAATACAAGGAAACTATGCGAATGAGTACAAGCTTCTGGTTTTTAGATGAACATCCACGTCTAATATAATGCTAATAAAAATGGTAACCCGAAAACTGGGCGATTTAGTTAGGATCAAAAGGAACGCACTGCAGTGAAGTATTTGAATCTCCGCCTCTCGATTGCACACGCCGTTACTTTGAAAACGCGTGCACTCCACCAATACCAAAAGAGTTGTTCCTGTCCAACGTTCCAATGATACGCCAGTTAGCAGTCGGGTCAACATGCGCGTTCTGCATTTTCCTCGTGACAGGTCACAAGCGGTTGCAAGTGAATCGAGACAGGCCTCGGAAAGGAGCACAGCTTATCGATTCGGTCAGAGTGTCTCTGGTGTGGCAATGGTGATCTGTGGCCCGTGGGTTGATTTCAGGTGGCAGGCTCAATGACTGCGATACAACCAAAAGATTACCGGTAGATCCCTTATATGTCTGCCTGTATCTGCCTTACGCAGCTATCGATAAAAGCAGTCGTGTAGTTGTTAATGAGCCCTTATGTTGGGCTACTAAATAGCTCACGAAATAAATTCCCCATATATACCACCACAGAGAAAACGAAACATGTATAACTCGACGGGAGAGTCGTCCGTAATGCGTCTATTCGATATACGCTGCGCGTTGGAAAGAGCCCGTAGAGCCTGATCAAATGAGTGCATGCAGGCTGGATTAGGATGTAAATTGGAGGCCCGCTAGCAGATAATCCAAGAAGGTTAGCATTTTTCGACTAGCACGTCACGTCAACTTCGTGGTATGCCTGGCTGGCTTAAGTGTCTTTACAACAAGCATGGGTAATTTACCTCTTTGGCTAGCAAAAATCATTGCAAAGCCCACCGTTTGTAGCATATATATTTCCATATTAGTAATATATATCCAAAACAATGCTTATGCTTGACTCAAAGCAGCAAACGAGGTCACCAGTGGAAAGTCAATCTCACCCATAACAGCAGCTAAGCGACGGATATTTACACTGAATTAAGTTTATTTGGATCCACGGCAAATTAGGTAGGCAAATCGTTAGCTCATCGCTAATCAGCGCAAAAACATGAAATGCAATGAAGCGATTGTTAGGATGTATCAATAAGCACGATATTATCTAAGTGCTGTGCGGCTCCACATTCAAAAAATTACGCATGCTCCAAAGTCTTACCAGTAATTCTCCAGAACATTATCTGGGGCAGGATAAATGGTGTTCTAACCTTTATGGAAATTTATTAAAAATTAAAACGTTTACGTTGCATTGCCTGAAAATTAAGAGCTAGACGGAAGGTAATTGATAAACACTAGATGTCAATGTGCTAACGTCCGTTTAACTTGATTTCGAGTGAAATTTAATGTGGCGCTGATCTAGGATGGATATATTTGGATGTTGCTCTTCCCAAAACTGGCACACGATGACCGAGGTTTCGTCTTGGTTTAGACTCGTCAGGTGGAGATAGCCTGAGCTGGGTTGAAGCTCAGAGCTTAGTAGTTCATGGCTGACGCCCTGTACACTGTGCTACTGAGATCCGCGAACAACGCTTGGCACAGCGGAAAGTAATTCAAAGCTAAAATTAGGGAGCGCGCTGTGTGGTTGGATTGCGACTCCCAACCTCTATTGAGACCCGGTTCACTTTGAGGTAAAACTCGGTCACTATTAAGCCCTGACTTCCACCCCAGCTCAGGCTATCTCCACCTGACGACTGTACACGAAGACGAAACCGTGGTCGAGGTGGGCAAGTGTTGGGAAGAGCAACACACAAATATATCCATTCAGGATACGGTCCTCGAGATCGGAATGACCGAGGTTTACATCAACGTGAGAGGAAGTCTAAATAGAGGTTGCGAATCGCAACACAACCACACAGCCTGCTCCCTAAATTCAGCTTTGGCGCTGATCTAGTTTAGAGTCTATATGAAATTGACAGCTTTTGCATGTGTGGCTTAGGATCTGAAAATCAGGGGAGACAGCTCACTACATTAACGGTGGACAGCACATGCAACGAGGAAATATGCTGCTTCAAAGCATTCCTGCTCTTAGTAAGCAAGTGCTTGTTGAACTAAGTTTGGACAATTAAGTAAGTTTTCTATTTTCCTGAATAACTACACTGCAGCTATAGCCAACATAATATGTGTCAAATGCAAACGTGATTATGACCTCCAAGCATCCAGGTTACTGCTGTTAGACGGCGTCCAAAATTGCTAGGCAAAAGAACATTTCGCCTTTCCGTTGTAAATGTAATCAATTACAAGTCATGCGTAAGGCCTATGCAATTCCACCTGTATTGCGGCCATGCTTATGAAGCAGCATGGATTTGTTGCTAAACGGTTGATATGACCCGAAGGTACTTACACTCGATAACTATGGTGAGCTATTTTGAGATCCGGTTGTGCTCGCGAATACGTCGTTCAGTTGTCGGGCACATTCTTCGGGTCTTTTACCACATACAGTTCTAACAAGCTTTGCTACAGCGAACATCCATATTACGATTGTAATCCGCATACTCGTAAAACCGATCAAACATCAACCTGGCTATATAAATTAGTCTACAAAATTTTGATTATTGGTGAGCGGGTGGCGTAACTGATCCTCCTCTGACATTCACAAATGTATTCAAGTGCACAGTCCAAAAGACACTCCAGCGACACAAAATAACTCAGTTTCGGTAACAGCCATTACTGGTAATGAAGGACATGCGTTCTAAGTAGCTACTCAGGCCGAGTTTGACATGAACCTCGCAGTATCAAAATTGAACGCATCTACCAGAATGCCAAATTGTTTTTATGAGGCTTAGTCACTGAATCGCTGTTAGCATATGCATTAAAATGTAGTACTAAATGCAGTAAAGTGGCGCGAGTGGATCCCGGGTGGACAGTCGTATAGACCAGTAATTAATAGAAGAAAACCAAATCATTTATGGCTATTGGGATATGCGCAGCGGAACTGTGTTGCATTAGCAGTATATACACCTAGGTAACTTAGGCTCATGATCACTGCCTCTATAACGCCGTACTAAATTAAATAGTAAAACTAATATGTCAAGCTTCCCAGAAATCGTGGTGAACGGAAAATTAAAACCATAAATTCTGGGTATGTTTTAAGTAACTGTATTATGAAATTCATAATACGGACTACAGCGAGGTAGCAACAATTCATTATGTGGTTAAAGTTCACCGCTTTCAAGACTCGCATCTCCTAGCCTGTTCAACGGTTGCAATGGAACAATGGTGTATAAAGGGTAAAATGGCAAATGTTTAACAAGTCCTGTCTGATGGCCAGAATGTGAATCACCCAATGGAGAAAAGAAAACGAATTGAAAAAATAAAAAGCCATATGATGGACTCACTGCAATATTCACACAGGGGCATGCAGTAAGCGCCGACCTCGACTGTGTAGGTTAATAGTGTTTGTGTAACGTGTGGCAAATTATACTCTGTCGAAGTACACAGGCTATAGCTCTTTACATAGGTTGATTATGACAACCTTATGGCGCATTTTAGCGCATGCAGTGTGGGACTTAACAAGGTAATTCGCGAGGGCCTCTCGTTTCTTGTACACACGAACAGAATGCACCCAATTGCCGACATTTTATCCGACTGCATTTTTGCGCCAAATTAACCTGGTGACCCATCAGATTCGTTTTATGGCTGAGTTGCATTATTTGTGGGCAGATGTGGTTGGGACTTCTCGTACTCTAGTAGGCTATTAATAGGTCTCCAAGTAGGAGGGAACCCTGACCGCTGTACAATCTTAAATCCCTCAGGTTAAGTTGATATGGAAGGTGGTAACACTTTTTGGCATGGCTGGTGGCAATGGGTTGTAAAGATTGAGAGGAGCGAGATCCTATTTGTGCCAAGGTCGTTAAATCTGTGTCGCGTCTTCCACAGTAGAACGAAGGCGTGTGTTAAGAAATTGAAAACAAACAGCTTGAACAAGCTCTTCGCATGCCCTCCACAGCATGCTGACGCGTTAGTATCCAGTCTTTCACGACTTCTCAGATTGCGCTCAGCAGGGGATATCAGCCTGAAACAATAACCCTAGTTCGCACGCCTGGATGGTTGTTAATAGGCCAGCATCTCCAAACATGTATACTGTGGTCGGCTAACGGTAAATGCAGACCACTCTGCAATTAATCAATTGAAATCGTTATTATTTTTATTACGATTATGAGTAATATTATGGAACAGCTTGTAAACTGACCTTTCGTACGCCCTGTCTAGGTCTCGTTGAAATGCATCATGACCACTCTGGTCGGTGATCACCCGCCACATCTTAACATCTAAAGCGGAGAACAAGAAATCCAGGGTGTTCGGATGCATATAGTTGTTACTGATCATATGAAACAAACGCGCCTTCAGCACTGATCAAAGTGAAACTCCCCATTCACATGAATCTGACCAGATAGCGCAATTCGAAATCTACACCATGCATTCGTAATCTTTATTCAACCTGGCCCCCCTTTGAAAATTTTCATTTCCAATGTTCCCCACTCTTGATACCTAAACTTTGAACGATGTGCAACGCATAACAGACGCAAATCTGTGATTTCAAGTAGTCATATTGGTGTATTCTTAATGTTGTTATAACTGCTTTTCCTTTATAAACCTCATGTTTAGCGTTTCAAAGCCTCAGAACATTTTATTGTGCAGCAAAAGCAAGCCGCTTGTCTGTAATTAAAAAAGGCTTGTTAATAATTGAAATTGTGTTCAATTATGTTTACCGTTACCTGTAAGTCATGTCATGAATGAGATGGTGTAGTCCTCTCAACAATGTTTATCGAGAAATAAATGCGAGCTATGGGCCTAATGTCCTTGAGAAAGCATGCATATGTCCGGCTCCATACTTTGCCGTGTGACTAGAATATCTCTTCTTTCTATGATGTCCAACCTGTTTACAATTTTTGTTAGGGAAGCCACTCTGCTGGATTCACATTCAATCAAGTATGTGAATGGGCAAGCAAGGAAAAATATTGCAGCTACTTTTCACATTTTGGGCTATCTGTTAGAGGCATCAATACTTATTCAAATATCACTTTTATATTGTGTGAATTTGGGTCTCGCTAGTGTGTCAGTTTGAAGCTCCATAAGACTTTCCTGGAATTTAACTCCAAAATCGCAGGGCAGTACTTCAAATAAACCTAAAATCCAGATCCGGACTTCCATGTCAATCAGGTCATGAAACCAGACTTTCGTTTGTTTCTGAAGTTGTTGTAAGTGACTGACAAAAACGATCAAGTCTTTAACATTCAGCTACTCCGTGACTGTAGCAAGTCTCAGAAACTGAAAGTTCTTGACGTCCGATGTTTTGAGCATACAGTTCAAGCTTTTCAGAATACCGATAATGGCTTCTTTGCTCGAGTTGAGATTACTCAACTTCCGCTGATGAGTTTATCTAATAACTTGGGTTTTTATAACTTCTGCCAAATAATCAACATCTGGCTTAGCTGGTATCAGTTTTCATAATCATTTCCAGAAAGGAATGTTATGTTACTGCCACAGGGTGTAACAAATGCTGAAGGCGGTTTCCCTTAGAGAGCCATTTAATTCTGCATGCAATAGGAGGACCTGAAACACTTCAATTTTCTCCACACTCAGCTGCTGGAAAAGACATTTTTGAAGGGAGTGCGGTTTAATACAACCATTATTAAAACAGTTGGCAACTGTGTAATCGCCCTTAGCCACTAGGTGCTCTCGGTAAATCACGCAGAACGTGTATGGACAGTAGAGAGAACATTTTATAGATCGGCACTAAATTTTTTACATCTTCCAACTATCGCTGCAGCCCCATCTGCTGCGCAGGCATCTAGGTTCTGTATTGGAATGGATTTTTCAGTCCGATAGCTACTGACTATCTCAGACACGGACTCGTCCTTAATATTAGTTTTAATTCTCCAAATAAATGGCATCTCTTCCACTCGCTTATTATCAGTGAACTAATCTGAATTCAGGTTATCCCGTAAAATGTTGTTCCTTCTTGCTCTCTTAAAATATCAGTAAAGAATCAGAAATATGCCAAGAGAAGAGCGTTGTTATCTGGTAAAGCAGATTCATCTACGTGTAACGAAAACTTTCTGGACTGTAGTACAGTAACTAAGGTCCTGAGGCATCTCATCCATAAGCCTGGATACAGTCGAATTTCCGTGCGGAATGCTTTGAGCTGCTTCTTGTGGATTCAAATGCACCAGATCCGACAGTATAATTTATGCCGGAAGCAAGATAGTATTTTCTCCAACAATATGTGGACTGCAAATTTTATCAATCTACTTGCTGCTTTCCTGAGACACCGTAAGTTCATTTAACTTTGTTTGCCCTGTTCGAATCCATGGACTTTAAAGTTAATCTGTTTTCTGAACTATCCAGCAGATTTCGGCAAAAATCCCCAACCTTTCCGCTTTCCTCCTTATGAGTACATGCCGAATGATTTTTCAGTTCACCCTGTCGCATACTTCCTTTTGAAGTGGCTTTGGCAACTTGAACATAGGTAGAGTGAGGCCTTGAGGTGAATCGGTAAACCCAAATAACTGATATTCCACGGAGTGCTGTCGACACTTCCTTGCTGCGGAGCTCATTACTGAAATGTGGTCGCTCACAATCCAACTGCTACTTTGAGAAAAATACTGTCTAAACCAAAGGAGAATCGGAAAACACAAAAACGAATAAATGTCGGGTAAAAAATAAATTGCAATACTTGTGAAATGAACTATGTGGAAAAGACAGGAAGGAGACTATCCACAAGGATACAAGGACATCAGAATGCTTATAAAAATATTTTGCATAGTCTTTTGTCTCAGCACATGTGGATGAAGAGGGACATAGCTTCTATCGGAACAATCTGGAGATTCTAGCTCAAGCAACAACACAGAAAGGAAGAGAATTCCTAGAAGTATGGTACTATTCTAATGAATTGATCAACATGTGCATCGACATCGATCCCGAGTGCCATCAGCTCAGAAATAAAGTTCTCCTACGAATAGAAAGACATGTTTCAGCCGCGGTAGAGAATGGGCAGTAATTACGTGGGGCAAATCGAAATTGCCACTTTCAAAATTCACGTGCTCGTCGTCTGACGATAAATAATCAGGATTACGTAGTGCATATCACCGCACGGAAGATGTCACATCGTAAGGTGGTGAAACGTATGCTATCACTTTATCAAGCGCTGAAAAACGATCAACTGGTGAAATGTGTCCATGTAAATTGTTAATAGATTATATACATATTTATTTAGGTAGATGTTGCTTGTTTTATTTTTCTTACACAGTTACATCATGGGTAATAAATAACGTCATTTGATTAGACGAAACACGCAGATGGTATGAATGATTGGTGGCACTAAATGTATTCTTACATGACCACGATATAATAAGACGTTTAGTGTGCATACTTATAACATCTGTTGTTGGCTACTATGATAAAATGTAAAGTGTAAAACTCTGTTAGAGCCAACCCAAAGATGCTTTCTGAGAATGTCTTGGAAAATACCGTGGATAGTTAAATGACCGAAGAAATCTTCTTGATAAACACAAATAAAGAAAAGTAGTGGAACTCCGAAAATAACAAAGTTCGGTGGACGCAGTAAAATTGTAGCAAACGGTGAGAGCGGGTAAGATTAAGGACAGAAGGGAAAAACACGGAAGCACATGTCGGGGATTTCAGCAAACACTCCTGGGATAACCAACTACGAAATTAATAACGTGCATCTGCTATTGCCAAACATGTCACCCACTGGGTGATGGCAGGGCATTTTATTATTTTATGTGCTAGGTGAAGTAGCTTTATGCACACATTATATATTGCCCCATGTGGGCAGAGTAACCACTTGAATGCAGCATATTGAGGGCGAACGTGACTTCACCGCCAGACCTAGAGGCGAACTGAGATTGGAGAAGAAAAACGCATGACATAGCCCTACCGCATTGAGACCCGAAGGAGAAAGAATGATCGGCGTATGAATTGTCGCAAACTGATAGTGTCCTGAGGAAATCTCGTTTAGTGTGCCTTTGTGCGGTAACGGCCGCAATATCCTAACAAGTGCTCACTGAGTTCACTGTAGCTTGCACAGTAGAAGTATCAGTTTCCTGAGTAAAGTTAGGTTGGTTAAAGCCATGAAGACGAATCCATTGTCTAAGTCGCCATATAGTAAATGTGTGTTTGAGCCGAGCCCTGCGAAATCTGCGCAAGTTTGGCGGCTAGGCCAGTTCCGCAACCGAAAGTCTGCCCAGTCTGGATTTCACAACTTCGTAAACAGCCACTTGTGCGTGCGTAGTTCATTTCACTCTCCATGAGTTACCAGGTGAAACTAATGAGTGGAGAATCTACCAGAAAATTTCTCAAATTAATTTTTGTTAGTGCTGATTATCACAACCCACTGTTTACAGCATGGTCCCTTACGCCCCCGTAAAATATTTTCGCAACCCAGAGACCCCCAGGAATTCCCCGTGGCCCCCAGGGGGCCATATGGCCGCCGTTGAGAATGGCTGCTCTACTCTAAATTGGCAGCTTTTGTAAGAGGTTATAAGTCCATCCAGTGACAATATCCCCAAATCCATAGCTTTCGACATTGTGAGGTAGAATAGCTTTTGATTTGCCAAAGTAAACGCGCTAATGACTTAGCCAGTCTTGTTGTGGCTACGTTCAGCGCCCTCGCGTAGATATTATCGATTCAGGAAGGACCGTCTGCGCACTGCAAGAGCAATGCCTTCAGCGCAAATGTGGTCTTAAACGCAATAATATTACTGCTGAAATTGGGGCAAGTGTTTTGAGCATGTGACACTGGGGGAAGCCTCGTTGGAAAATTAGGGCATACTGCATACGTAGAGAATCGGCTGCTTCTTTAGATCTCTGTGAGACTCCGACTATCGTGTTAAGTGTGAGGATACCCTAACTCACTTCGCAAATGTTGTTAACATGTTTCTACATTATTCTATTAGAAATGTTACAAGCCGCGTGCTTTTGGTGAGTCAAATTATCCTCGTGGACAAGCGCATTACAATTCCTCTGCTGAGTTACGTAGTCACTCAATGTTTCGGGATAAGCACTATCTCTATCAGCGTGCCAATTTGCATTACCAAGCAATATGGGTGTTTGTGTTCTGCTGCTGATGCGCGACGATAAATTGTTGCAGCCAATCCACTTCGTTTCTGAGGCAGTTGCTACTAGATTGCTAAAACTCGCAACAAACTATCGGCGCACTGTCAGGGTAGCCATCGGTCACGTAGTTCCAATCGATCATATCAATAGGATCGGTTAGGATATTGTAGCATGGGACTCTAGAGTCAAATCACTGTTCCTCAGGGTAATAAGCGTAACACATATAGTTGTAACGTATAGTGCGGCGCAATGAGACTAGACAGCCCCATTATATCATGCACCAGGCTCCGATGGCTGGGCCACGGGTTGCGCATGCCAGCACACCGACTTCCGCGACGTGCATTGTCCGCGCGCCGGGGGTGCGGTTGGAAGAGAAGGAGAGGAGGCTAAGTGATTAATTTGTCGAAAGAGATGAAACCCACACTTCGAAGGTGGCGTCCGTTCTTGCATCCCGATTGCCTGGCTGGGGTCCTAAGGACGATGAACACGTTTGGTTGGACAAACTTGCTGAAGTGGAGAAGAGCCGACCCCAGTTGCGTTTGTGTTTTGATTTCCTTTGTCCATACCCCTCCTGCTTAGCCTCACTTTCCAATCATGATCGCATTTGTTAGGCATAACATAACATTTTTGAGACACGATAGCCGGCTGTTGGCTCTCCGGAACGATGTCCGTCGGTTACTTGGAATTCAGCCAGCGTGCCACTGTAAGTTTTTCTTCTTACCCTTTCTATTGCAGCAAAATAACTGAGGTGTTTTCCACCTGCAGCTAAGGTGTATAATGATGATGATGATGATGATAAAATTACTGGTATGGATTCTCCTTCATCGCCTCACTGTGGAACGGGCACCTCCGATTAGGTAGGAGAAGCCGGTTTCCGCCCAGGACGTGGCTGTATAGGCCATATATTGCGGCAGGTGCTAGAGCGGCTCCAAGCATATCGCTGAGGGACAATATCTGTGCTCTTGGGTTTTAAGAGTGCGTTCGTTTCAGTCGATCTATGCATTCTGTTCTAAATACTTGAGCGGAAAGGTGTTTCCACAAAATGTGTGAACATCCTACGTGCTCTATACTCGAACACTACGGGCCGCGTTAGGGTCTATGGTGGCCTATCGGATAGCTTTCCGACCACAAGTGCAGTTCGTCAGGTTGTTCCATTGCCCCATTTTCGTTTAATTTTGTCGTATATTCCATCATGTAATGTTCCCTTGCGGAATCACAAGATGTAGGCTTTGAGGTCCTGCCTTGCAGTAGATTAGTTGATCGCGATTATGCGGACAATATCGTCTTGCTTTTCAACCCTGAATAGCCTGTCTAGAATGGTCCCATAATTTGGTACGCACTTTGCAGCTTCAAAGTGCAAAGTGTTGCTGCAGGACCACCAGCCACTTTATGACCCCTTGACCCTTGCTAACTAGGTACTCGAGGTGGTTAATCAATTCATTCATCGTGGCAGCTGCATTAGCAACGATGCGCGCATAGAAACTGAGGTCAGCTCATACATTGCAAAGGCCAGAGCTGCCTTCTTCAACCTGCGACGTCTTTGGCGACAGAAGGGAGTTTCTCTCCGTCTGAATGGCCTTGTATACAAGGCCAAAGGGAGAGCCCTTCTGCTATTTGCGATTGAGAATTGGCCTCTTCGGTCTGAAATTCTGAGGCATCTTCAAGTCACTGATCATCTTTGTCTGCGAAGCATTGCTGGTGTCGGATGGTACCAGCGCGCCCGCAAAGATGCTCTGCGTAGACGAGTACTAGTTAATGCTAATCATGTCAGTTCCCTGGGACAAAAGATAGCACTGAATATGTTTTTTCTCGGGTACGTGTTAAGTACGCCTGGTCACCGCTTACCTAGGAGGGCCTTGTTCAGTCTACCAGGTGTAGAGTGGCGTAAGATTCGAGGTGGACAGAACTTGACTTGGTAGCGAGAAATGAACTCAGTGGCGACCAAACTTGGTGTCATTGGTCGGTCTCGCCTTCCAGGCTGGAGTCCACGTGACTCACCTTAAGCTTGACTCGAGACTTTAGAGGACATGGCTCTCAACCGATACCAATGGCGCGCTCGCTACCGTCCTTAATCATGTTGCCCGTTTGAAGTATGTTTGGTGCTGAGTTATCTGCGGGGTAATGGCTGATTATGACGCGCGGCAGTGAAAGCCGCAAGGAAGCTGTCGCGTCGATGCCGCCTTATCTTTGCATGATAGCCAGCTGTTGGTGACCGTATGTTGCCATCATAATGTGTAGGCTCCTTGACGCTGAATGTTTGCTTATGGCATTAAGGTTTGCAGGTAAGTCAACCTTATTTCCCACTTGTTAGGTTTTTTCATAGGTCATCATGGTTGTACGATAGAGAAGCAGCAGTTCAAAGGCCCAATGCACTGTGTTGTTGTTGTTGTTTTGTGTTGTTGTTGTTGTTGTTGTTGTTGTTGTTGTAACGTATAGTGACATGATCGCGTAGACTTAGTGTGGTGTCTACCAATGACCTGTCTATCAGGATTTCCTACTCTGAAAGTACAAGGGACAGCAACGATATTTTTTATGAGCTCTGAAACTTGGGCTGACACGATGCAATTTACAGTGGTTTAGTTGAGATAAGATCGTGCAGTTCGAATTTGAATAGTTGCGGTTGGATGATGAGGCGTCCAGGTCCCGCATGTTGAAAGCGAATAAGTAGCTGATGTTAGGCGGGTATCTTTTCCTGAATTAGACAATCGGGGGTTAAGCAAATTACTACCACGTGACAAAGTACCTGCGAAGAAAACGGCAGCATATTAAATCGGTGACAATGTCTTCCGAATCATAAAATGGTTCTAACGTAAGTTGTTGCTATAATATAGAATTACAACTCTCATGGCGGAACGATGTTTTCAGAACGACGATATTCCTCTAAAAGCGATCTCGTCACCCTTAGACAACCAAGTATCGGATGTAAGAATATAATCCTAAATGTTGGTTGTCTGACGCAACCGACACTCAACAATTTGTTGAGGCGGACTTAAGCGTTGGTTTACCTGCAGGATAGACTTTTGGTAAACAGCAGCAAACCGAAATGCCTGTGTTTCAGATAACAAATAGCACCGACCGTTTTATGAACGGAACCTATCTGTTTTGGTGGTATTGTCGGTGGGTCGCTTGGAGCTGAGTTCGGCGGTATCATGCGTAAAGAATCTAGAGACTCATTTTGCACAGTGCATGAGATGTGGCTGCATGATTACCTAAGGTAGTACTTACTTGTTCCAAACAAACTATCATGGTGCAGCTGATAGGGAGCCTCTATTTTGTTACCTGATAATATGGAGCTTTAAATCGGGTAATAGTGTCGCTTACCTCTCTAAACTGGAGCGCTGCTTTTGGACTGTGTCAAAGTGTTCGGCAGCGTTTCAGTAGCTCAAGTTCCATCTGCCTATTTTGAAGCACAACTTTCCATATCTTTAGGCTGCAACCTATGTAGCTTGCTGATCTGGGCAGCCTTGAGAGAGTAGCAGCTACAACATCTAAGAGCAGGGTCTAATGAATACCGAGCCACTACACTTAGTCTTGAGCCGCTGCTGCGAATTCATGGTGCTCCTTAAACTGGGAAACGCCGTGGGCAAAATGGTTCTAGCTTTGGTGCATATGCGGCACACTTTTTATGAGTATTATAAGCTATTTTGCGTATTTCACATTAGTTTTCCAAGGGGTTTGCATAACAGAAACCTATTAACTTTTAACTTTTAAATTCTGCACTTGGGTTATTTTTGATGCTAGCGAAGCGGAATCAAGTAGCCGAACTTGGTTTTGCCATAAACGTAGCCACGATTAATTCTTTATTTCACCAGTCTATGCCAAGGTAAGCGCAGCCATAAGTAAGGCTGGACATTGATTTGTGACAAATACAAATTAAGTACGAGGAAGTGAGGGCCTAAGCGATGTACTATTAATGGGACTATTGTGGGTAAGTGGTTTTGAGCGGTCGATAAAACAACTGGAAAAAATATTTGCGCTTTGTATTTTGACATCATAACCCGCCTGACTTCCTGTGCATAATGCCACAACCTAGGAGTACTGCACGTATGTGCATCACAAGTCTTTGCGAAATGTCTAATGACAAGGTATGCAGTTTCGGGTGCAGGTGTGAAAAAATACAAATATTTTTATCTGAACGCAGAAGTCGTAGGGCTGTTTGGTTCCATTCACAAGACAAAATGCAAACACAGCCTTGAACTGTTTGACACCTAACGAAATGCTACTGAATTACTTTTATCCCCAAACAAATAGAAGCAAGCAAATGCATCACCCATGGCTGCAGCTACATTAATAATGGATTGTTTACTGGATGCTAGGTCAAAGCAAATGCACAGATTCAAATTTTATAGCTATGTTGTTCCGGGACTGCCCCCGAAAAGCGTTCCACTTCTCCACCATAACTGTTTCACAACGCAATACAAGCAATTTATATATTTGAGTAAATTGTCAATAAACAAGCCCCAGCACACTCACAGTGCCGAGTTGCAGGAACTGAATGAAGCTAAATATTGGCAAATTAACGCATGGGCAGCGAACTGCCAGTTATTCGTTTTACTGCTCCTGTCTGCCGCATGGAACGGATGAAGAAATACTTGGTCTCTTCTAGGGAAATTTCTATGATGTTTCATCCTATACAGCACAAATGTCCAAGTGCAATTAATTGGTAGCAAACCGGTGCCTTCTGGAATGCGCTGGGTAAAATAGCTAGTCTTGGCGGGCTAAGTTGCTTTATAACTTACTTTTTGATTGCGCTTTTATGCACTGCTTATAGACATTGATATTCCTCAGCCAAGGCGCCAGAATGAGCACAGAGCTATTGCGAGGACTATATGAACAGTTTATTAATTCGCATTTGTACAAAACCTATTTCATCCAAACTTTGATCCAACGAGCTCTTACTATACATCGCTCCGAATGTTTTGGGTCTGAATTGCAATTTTTACAAGGAAGGTGGTGGTAAGTGGCTACCCTACAGCATTTATTACGTTATTTGTCCGCCCACAGGAAGAAAAAGTACAAGTCCCCTACCGTGCCAAAAATGCCCAAATATCTCTAAGTGCCATTCAAAGGAGATGTAGTGGCAAAGCAGGTTGAGCGACATGTAGCTACAGCAATTCGACGGAATCACAGGGCCGCCCAACTATACTACCTTTGGACAACAAGAAAGTTACCAACGCATCCCGTCAAGCTTACCCAATATATCTTTACCACAACTCATTGCATTTATCACAAGTTTTGTAGCTGTGGAAGCAGTAACATCGGTGGTACAGATATATGTCTACTAATGCGGGTCGGAGAACGTACCGCGAAAAGGCTGATGCCGCTATGACAGATCAAACACGAAAATAGGCGTCTAGCTTCAAGGGGTCAGCCTTACCGATTTATAAGCACATATTAAATACATGTCATCAAGTAGATCAGGACGTGGCGTTTATTGTTAGTTACCGTAACATAAATGTAAAATAGGTTAGCCCGAGGAGCAGTGGTCCTTAATCGCAAACTTTCTGAAGTATGGTTACAAAACAGCTGGCTGTCACTCTATATTTTTCATGGGGACGGTGATATTAGTTTCCAAACTTGCTATCTCACATTTGTCTGTTCACTTACCTGCCTTCTGCTTTTTGTAAGCATTCACTATACTGATACTTTCCGTCAGTGATCTTTAGTAGGTTGCTTGTATGCGTCTGAGCAGAGAGCACCAAATATCATGAATTCTTTAGAAAAAATTTTAACAGACTTTTGCTCTTAAACCCGATATATTTTGGATGCAGTTCAGCGCAATCACCTTTCCGTCAGGCAGGTTACCACATGTCTGGAAATGGATTAGACAGTCGTTTTGAACTTCCGGGTCTCCTCACTGTTGTGCGTCCATCAGACGCATGCAAGATTCAGGCCCAAGAACTTCCGGATGTCAGCATCTCGTCATTATTGCCGCGAAGTGCGGTGTCGTACACAGTTGCTACGCCGAAAGTGGTAGCTTTGGGGCCAGCCATTCTACTCTACACAGTTTGTAACAGACATGACAGTGGAGGATGAGCTGCGTTATCTCGCAGTCTGCTGCCATCACCCATGTCATCTGGAAGTCTTGCGGTCTGAATCAGACAGGGATCAGAAAAACGCGAGGCCCATATGGTCGACGCAGCCGTCTGATGCTTTTCCAAACCTGAGGTAACGCCTGAATGTGAGATTGTTGCGATGACGTAATTGAAATAATTCACTATTACTTTTTGTTTCAGTACAGGGAAACTTAGTGCTCTAGACATTTTCCGTCCATGGACTGTCTACCGTTTTTGCTTTCGCAGCTAACGTCTGTGAGTATTGATATATGGAAAATACCTGAAATCCGTTTTAAGTGAGGCAGGACTAATTGCATTCGGAAATTTCGTGCTATGTCATGACCAACACCATTTTTGATATCAGAGAAATTAAAACGCCTACCAAAAGTCCAGACCCGTTTATTTCGTATACTAGCATTTACTTTCGCACACTTATCTAACTCAGGTTGCGTGGAGCAAACAAACCACATTTCCATTAACACTGCCGCACATCAGACAACAGCACCGCGCACCTGCGATCAAGTTTATAAAAAACAACATGAGCCAATGTCAGTAACACTCAGATTGTGTCCCACGTTTAACAAGATGGGCACGTATCGCATAAATCATAAACAAAAAGGATAAATAGATTAAACTTATACCATTTGTTACAGTTGTAGATCTAACTATTCCGATTACATAACTTGTATGGCACTGAACTGCAACCACACCAAGTGTATGCATGTGTTTGTCAGCTTGACTTCATTGATACGGTTGTAAAAACCTTGCCAAATATTTCAAGGTTTCTTCAAGAGTGGCTAAGGTGTCACGATACTATGTGGTTTTCTTCATTTCTAACTGAATAGGCACTTCTCTCTAACTATGCAGGCCAATAATAGGAGTTTTACTCGGAACCCTTGAAATCTATTCTGTGGCAATCTATATACACGGTTTACTGTCGGTATGAGTGCGCTTTTTCCTATTGTTAATGATACTATGCCGGACCTGAAGCCTCATAAGGCGAAATTATCTTCCATTTGCCTAAACAAAAACGTATGCCTTTAACTGTCTATTGTCCAGCATGGATTACTAATCTAGAATCAGTATTCTACCGCACAAGATGCAAAGCGTATACATTTAGTTGGCACACCAGTTGGTTGCATTTTACCACCAGCTTGAATCGAACGCTTCTTGGGGTGTTCTGCTGTTGAGCTGCAATAATTTAGAACGCTAATATGTGGATTGATATATATATTATCGCAGGCAGTATACGGTCACGAGTTACCTCTGATCATAATCTCCGAATACGTCGTGTAATATCATTTGCATTCATCGTTACATTCCAGTGTGTAACTTTGATTGTAGAGGAACCCGTTTTGAAATATATGCAAACTTGTTGACACGTGGAATATATCCCTTTGTTTCAAGATGCCTATACGAGAACAGACCGTAGTAACAGTAATACATTCGATTTGGCTTCTCGGTTACAAACATACCGGCATACGCAGCGTTTGTCCACAACGATTATCTCATTTACGTTGGTTCGAGTTGACTGTGAACCACGGTTTGAATGATATGATGAGTTGGGTAGATTAGCATCTCCTCGGTCTACCACAGACACCACAATTGGTTGCATTCAGCGTAGTGAAATAACTTTTATTGACCACAAAACATAAATATTCGTCCGGCCACCACATGCAATTTGAAATTTGCTTTGTTTCTCAACTCATTTTTAGGGCGCTGTTCAAAATGAGCTTGGTATAACTAAGCCGGAGCTTGTTCGCACAACAAGTAATCCAGAAAATTATTAGCTTTTGCTTAATATTCAAATATATTTCAACACTTCTTACGTTTCAATAGTAAAGGCAGTTGGCCAAGAGCTTTCGTCTGCTTAATGGTTAAGTAGTTTTAGGTTTTTTGGACACCGGCTGTTTAATCGAACCCCAGAACTTTAGTTGATACCGCCAACCCGCACATACGCATTTCATAACAATTGAACAAACGATACAGTAGTAAAAATGGTGTTGAAGGATGAAAAGTCAATCCAAGCGAACATACGTCTTCAATCATTCTTCTTCCTGGTTGTAAAAATATATATGGATAAAAACAAAACGGTAGAGATAACGTAAATGTTGATAAAATATGTACAGTACGGTTCACAGTCACTAGTCCTGCACCACCAATGTCCAGTATGTCACTACTACTGAGAGTATATAACTCCGCGTACAGGAAGTCACAATTCGATTGGGACAAGACAGGTTTAACGTCTCAACCAAGGGATTCTGAACCCACAACTCTGACTTGTACAGCCGAATCGTGATGGGCTCAGTAGATTCCAGCAAGTGCCTACAGGCGCGCTTTGACCGATTGTCCGTTGCTTTATAGATGACTTAGAATAACTGCGAAGTTGTTGGTATGGCCAGTGCCGGCGAGATGCGTGGCTAAGGATGATCTAGTTGGTTTTCAACAAACAGTCAGCTCGTTCTGAAGGAGAAGAACTGAAAAGATATGTATGCTTGCATCGACTTTTGAAATAATTACTGCATATTGAGTTGTAAGCTTTTTGAAAACTTGCTTGGAATAGCTCAATAACAACAACACAAGCGACATACGATTAGTGGCGTGAACATGAAATCACCGGCCAAGAAAGTTTACGAAAGTTAGATAATAACGGTCCACATTATCAAATAAATCATTTCTTAGTGCGTTGTGTGATAACTGTTTTGTTGAGGATACCATGTTCAATTGCATGACCACGAGATAAAAGACATCCACCTCCGATATATCAGTTATCGCTAATAAGAAGTAACAAACGCCTAGAAGAACACGCATCAACCGGCAATAAAGTATGCGATTTTTCTTTTCTTAACACAACGCTTGACCATTTCTTCGATTGCTACTGAAAGCCACTTCAACTTCACGTATGTTGTCTTACCACACACAAAAAGTTTATTGGCTTTGTTAGGAGGCAGAGATTCGGGCAGCGAGCAAGTGTGGTACCAACCGGCGGTTCATCTGCGTGCACTTACTCAGCCGGGTGCAACAGTGTGCTGGGTGGCCTAAGCAAAACACCCAGGAAGACTGTTACCGAATGAATATTAGAAGACCGCACACACTGTTCTTCAGCATTGCTGATAGACGTCGGAAAGACAGACTCTCAAAAGATAAATTGAAAAGCACACATACCAGACCTAAACGTTTATAAGTGATCGGTGACCAAACTCATGAATACACCATTGAAGAACATAACGTTTTAAAGGAAAATGCTTAACTCGGCACCTTGACGAGTAAGAACGAGATATTATTCGTAACTGCAGCGTTGTTGTCTGTGCAGGTGATCCACTCATTGTCTATGTAAACAAATCGTTCATTACCTACACAAATACTCATCATGTAAAAAGTAGCAAGCGTATAGCCAATTTTTTCAATGACTCACCATCAGATTGATTCAGCCACAGCGAAAGACGAGACTGTGTGAGCCATGTCGCAGAATTTTTGAAACCGCTGAAGAAATATCTCACGAGAGAAGGGAATGGGTTGATAAAATCACAACTGTATGAGGTAAAGTTGTGAATTGTTAAAACATAAATATCTAATATTAAAAAAGTTGATGCAGTTAGAAATATAGAACGTGCGTTCATTCGAAAATCCAAAATTATTGGTATAGTAATGTGAAGCATTTAGTTAACTTCAACAATTTGAAAAGCACGGAAAGAAGACGAAGGCTGGTAGATGCATACATTTCGTATTGTCTCCTCAGTGCCATTAACAATAACGGATATGCATAGATTTAGCTAACAGTGGGTGCAACCAGACAAGCTTAAGGTGCAAAAGGAATGAGGAAGTTCACATCTACGTCCAAGGCAGCTTTTGGCTGACAAATAATTGTTTCTGAACACACAAGGCTGGCTTAATCCGGCTTATAGCGACAGCCTCAGCAAACCGAAGGAAGCGGGGATTAGTGTAACACAAATTTAAACGCTGAGCTCAGCTCTATCTTGTAAGCCGAGTCTAATATATGTTTGCCTATCCAGGAAGCAGGCGGTCTGCGCGAACATGGAATCTGACGAGGGTAGGAAATCTGAGCAGATTCACGTTGAACCCATCTTGGTACGTGTTAATTTATTCGGGAAGTCAGCGTTCTAGCTTCAGCTTTCTTTTCGGGTTCGGTTGATGAAAACAACTTGTGCAGCATAGTAACTTTCTTTTGTATCCGAAATGGTACGCTTAGTTGTCTTCAGCGTGGCTAAGTCACCTTTGAAAGGTAACTCGATATGCACCTTCTTCTTGGCTGCCTTGTGCACCAAGTCTTTTGGCCCTCGCGGTTGGCTGTGTTTCTCGATAAATCTTCGAGGGTAGCCTTTCGCCATTAGTGTTGTTGTAATTAACACCAGCTCATGGTCCAGACGGCCGGCCGAACAAATTCGTCTGGCATGACTAACTATACCTTTTACAACTCAAGTCAATCCATAACGGAATCAAGCTCCTCTTTAAGAATATTCAACTCAATTCATAAGCACATTAAGTTGAATCCAGTGGCCCACACTCACAAATGCG
>CALYDF020000582.1:0-36030 GCA_944474145.2 Dicrocoelium dendriticum | reverse complement strand
AATGCGTCATTCAATCCTAATTTGCAAATGCCGCTTATACAGGTCTTTACCTTTACCTGTAGAATAGATGCAATGCTCTTGCAGTAGTTGTCATCTTCATTTTATTCAGAATGAGCCTTTACATCGGACGAGTGACGGCCGTACTTTCCCCTTTGTTTGATATCGCGTAGTGCGAACTAAAATTCAACAATTTCATATAAATTAAAGACAAACCTGTTAAGTGAACTTTGAGGAAGCATTTCTCTTGGCCTTGTCAGATACGTTCTGTTCCCTTTCTACCCAACGGGAGGAAAGCAAAAGTGTTTTTGGTGTGGAAAGTTGTTATCGTTTGTCTGACGTAGATTGTCTCATACTTTGTAGATTTTCTTGTATATAGCATCACTCTGCTTTGTTCGCCTTTGTCTATCCGTGTTGAAGATATTCCTCTTAAATTAGCATTTGGTTTGTATGCCCCCAAGATTCTGTGTGGTCGTATCAATCTCGTCCTTAGCTCAAAAGCTTCTTAAATGAAGAAGCTTTACTCTTTTATCTACACTGTGTTAGCACTATTCTAATCAGGCTTTTTTGAAGACATTCCTTTTACTATGTTTTGAAATACCTGGTATAGATGATTCCGGTTCTTCTTCCTTAATTCCCCCATGTTGCAATGTATTTCGGCTCGCACGAAAATGGTTTCGATGCCTCGCTGTTGTTGACTGATGCGTAGATTCTGTGGTCGGTTTGTGTCTATTCCGATGTAGGCAAGTTTGACTTTACCACAAGTATTCCTGTGAACCAGTTAATCCAAGAATGATATTTCCGTGTTACACCAGTGAGGTGACATAATTGCTATCTTTCAATCTGCTGTTAAATACACAGTGTGTATTTTGTATGGAATCCCGCTTGATGATGGCAATTCTGTCTTATAGGTATCGGACCCTTAATATCGGTTTTATACGGCTTCTGCTGCTTCTTACCGACGCTGTGAGCGGCGGTAGATCGACTGCAATAGTACACGTAATGCAAAAGTTTTAATGGATTGGCGAAATAAATTTAGCACTGGTTACCATGAAAGTGCGACACGCGTTTCGGACGGAATGAAGTCGAAATTAATGCATCTGAATTTTAGTTTTACATAGGCATATTTTCCATTTCATTTTGTCCGACATTCTCCATGCAAGATGTGAAAATTCAGCAAAATGTGTAGCTCTCAACACCGTACTTGTAACTAAACAGTTTGGGATTTACCATATTTAAACACTTATGGTTGGGTATTGAAGAGCCCAAAATTGCCGCCGATGGCGCTTAGACAAGTAATACTCGACTGTACACCTATAAATCCTTAATACAGATTACCCCTGAAGAACGTATGATTCGTGTTGAACATTCAGGTGGTGATAAACATGTATATGATTCTTTATCTTCTGGCTAGGTTTTAATTCTTTGAAACACTTAAGAGTGCAGTGCTCCAATATGCTTTGGTTTGTAATATTAATTCGGATACAACACTTTGTATCACTTATTGGGCATAAGTCCTCGCTAGTGGTAAGATGGGTATCAACTTATTCTGCCATCGTTGCTTTGCTTGGCTCTACCGTGGTGCATCTAAGGTCTCACGCACTTACTGAACTATCACATTTCTCTATACTATTTTGCGTGTGCCCATCTCAATCCCACTTCAGACTCTCGTTATGCATTTTACTCAGTGGACGCATACTTAACGATTTACTTATTCGCTGATCCTACAATTGTTAATTTTTTCTCCAACCACCCTGCGAGACTTGTCAAGCACATGCATTTTACCCGTGATAAATCATTCTTCATTGGTATACATTCATGAAAACGATTCCTAGAGAAGTATTATTAATGCCCAGGACAGCTCACGGATTCCAATGTCATAAAGATGCAAAAGCCGTAAAAGTTCCCACATATCCTGAGTAAGGCAACTCGGTTCCTAAAACCCATTGTTGAAAGTCAAATAAACTTGGCTACACCACCATCTGATGATCAAGAGTAGATTCGGAATAAGATATGTAAATGACCCCAGTATTAAAGTGCCCAAAAGATGACAAAACGTGAATGTTCTTTGAGACTATTTTGAGAGGGTTAAACTAAAGTCGTCGTGTGTAGGTATCCCACGTAGAAACAATTGTTAGTTATCCTAACTAGACTCACCTAATCGGGCAACGCCATAATCGTTTATGAGTAAACCATACTATCCTAGAGAACAAACAGTTAATACGCGCGCTGCAATTTATGTTAATAAGAAAATGAGTTTAGTGACCTACGGCCTAGAACCTTAGTTTGGACAATATTCCGTAGGTAGGCACAGGACACCTTATTTTCATAATAAATATTTTGATGTAATATCCCAGCAACTGCTACTGTTGCTTCTGACGTCGTGTTGATGTAGTTTGATCTCATGATTGCATAATGTAATTTTTTGATGACACCAGGTGTTTCATGTATAGCCTACCGGTCGAGAATTAAAAATATTTTAATAACATAAAACGCACTTCTATCGATTGGTTTAATCGAACTATTTGTGCACTCTTGCTTGGCGTTGTAGTCGTCCCGGCAATTGTGGTGACCTCGGTTATAACTTGATATAGAGAAAATAAAAGCATTGCAGAAGTAGTGGCTTTGAAAACAACTCTCACGTTTCCAATATTAAACTCCAGTTTTTAAGCTTCGTATAACTTCTAGTATAGATTATAATTTTCAGCGGTTGTTTGCAGTCATGATTCTGAACTCATCTTTGACAAAAGGCTTTCCCAAGCTGATGGTTGCCGTTTTCAAATTTTACCAGATTATGTTGCGTCTTTAAATGATGCCATTGAAAATTTCGACTGGCGTGAGATATGCTAGAGACTTAGGTAAAAATGCCTGTGGTTTTGCTTATAACTTTAAATAAGCTGCAAGATAAAGTTTATACAAAGTTCGTTAGATAATGTAGTACACTTCTCAAAAGTGCTTGCGAAACAGAGTGTGTATTTCAAAATGATGGAAATTGGGTTCCAATTGTTCCTGGTAATGCACATAAATCATGTCGATGAGAGGCTTTTCCATGTGGTCGTTAACATCGCTGTCCTAACGATACTAATAAGGAAAAAGGCAACTCTGCTATAGGAAGTGTACGAACAAAACGATGACTTTGCTACAGCATAAATTAATGGACACTTAATTTTTAACTTCTACAGGAAACCGATTTGTCCCCATGCTGAGTTAAATGACCTGGTGAAAATAAACATATTAAATAAAACTAATCTGTTTTACTTTGGGCAGATGAAAAACGAGGTATAGCAATATTTACCAAAATGTACGTTAATTTTTTCATATATTAGATTTTGGGTGTAAAAGGTCCTATATTTTGAAAATTGGACAGGTGTCATTATTGCCGGTTCCATTTGGACCCTCGATAGTAACGATAGTTACTGCCGGTGCTTTATGTCTTCAACCTTGTGATATTTATTTCACATATTTTGATGTGCCCGTGCCTTATTTCTAATTGCGTATATTTTACAGTATTTTTCTAAATTTTGCTTGGTATTTTTTATATAATTCCCACTGCTAATGTTATTCCTCTTGTTATACCCAGACTCGGGTTTTCAATGCTTATGCTTCCCTTCAACCGGTAGTTCTGTTGCTCTTTTTGAGTAAGATTATCCTTGGAATTCATTTAATGGGGTTGTATTTTTGCCCAAGACAACCTTTACTCATTGCTTTTCGTAAAGTTTCAAAGCATCTGCTGCGGGATGTTCATTCTCACACGACACGGGCAAAGCCATACGAAGCTGCGACGCTTGCTTTAGACAGTAAATCTGTGGTAACCATGTGAACAAGACCGATGGGCTCAACCTCATTGGTTGACTTGCTTTTTCGTTCCTACCTTACCACTGGTCGTGTGGCTGTCGTTTTAATCCCCGTTTAACGAGATTTAGAGAATCAGTTGTACTTGGTTTATTTACGAGATACATTTTTACCTGTTCTGTGGCTTTCTTGATACAGCGTCAGTGGCCTCGCGGAGGCAAAATTGAATATTTCCATCCGACTCCCATCTCTTTATGGACTGATTGCGGCAGCAGACCGACATCGGATGCCTGGTTCCGTTGGAAAACTTTCTTCCTACCCTACTTGGATTTAATCAGCGATCTCCATACTGCCCTTAGTGAGGATAAAAGATTGAAGCTGCTTCGACATTTACTCGGAGATGAAAAACAGCGGCAATGAGATGATTTGGTCTCCAGGGATGCAAATCGGTTTTAGACGCCTTTAGTGCCCTCGATCGTGCATGGAGTTACCAAATGAACGTGTTTACCCCGCAATGTATTTTCTCCCGGATACACCAAGAAGCAGGCGAACCGTTGAATGATTTCATTGCTCGGCGAAGTCAAGCAGTAGAACCGTGTGGCTACTCGTCTATTACACAGAAAAAGATGGAAGGCTGTATGCTCCCTCAGCAACTGATCATTGGAATCGCTGACAATCGCATTCGTGAGGCGCTATTGCAGGAAGGCCCTTGCACACTACCGTGGGATCGAGCTTGCGAATTATCCCGAGTAAAGACAGAAATTGCGTTGCAATCGAAGCAGTTTTGTTCCACCAGCTTAGCTGAAGTAGTGAAAGTACAATACTTCCGGCAATGTCCAACAGACAAACTATCTTGCTATCGTTGTGGATGCACGTCTCACGAAGCTAATTTTGCCGGTTGTCCCGCACGCAGCCTCGAATATAAAAACTGTGGTAAAATTGGACATTTTGCCCGCTGTTGTCAATCGCAGGCTGTCGCGCTCATTAAAGAGGATGATACAACGGAATGCCATGTTACCGATCCATTGCAATACAATATCTATTCAAGCACCGCTGACTCCATACCTTCAGGTTGTGTGACGATATCCGTTGTTGAACCGAAGTTTCCCGCTGCTGACTTTCGTACTGTATTGTTCCTTACTGTTAAAGGTGCTGTTCCGTTGGAAATGAAACTTGATTATGTTTCTCCAGTCACTATCGTGCCTTTCCAATTTTTTGCACGCTACCTACCACAGCATACTTTACATCCTACCTCACAATCATTTTGGAGTTATAGTGGGAACACACTAACCATATTGGGATTTAGTATTGTGCCTTTGCATTTGCATTCTGTGATTGCCGATGTCGCAGTGTACATTTCTTCGGACAACGAACGACCCATGCTTGGGAGGAATGCTGTAATGGCTTTGCACATTGTACCATTATTCAAACGCATGCTTATCTCTTCCGTCAACGTAGCACACTGACAGAAACATTATTCGAAGCTGTTCCAGAAGTCCATCGGCCATATTTCATGTGGGGTGCATCGAATTCAGCTGAAACCGAATGCAAAACCGGTCGCCATTAGTCAACCTCGAAACATTCTGCTAGGGAAAGTTAAGACGGTCTCAGCAGCCCTGCAAGCGATTCAAGCAAATAATTTGATTTAACCCATCGACTGCTCTGAGTGGGTGCATTCAATGGTTAGTGTCATGAAAAAAGACGGTACTGTCCGGAAATGCATTGACTTACAGGCCATGAACAAAGAGGTCGTCGTAGAGCGCTTTGTTTTGCCATCTAATGATAAACTCACTATACGTTTAGCTGGTGCAAATGTTTTTCTAAGCTAGATTTGAAAAGTGCATTTTTCCATTTGCAATTGGCCGATGATTCCAAACACCTAACTGCCTTCCTTAATCCTGATTGCCTATTTCAGTACAAAGTATTACCCATGGGTTTGAGCTCCGCGACCGCCGCTTGGCAAAAGTTCATGACTCACGCCCTTGCAGGTATCGATGGGCAGGTTGCCTCCAAGGATGATATTTGTGTTTTCGGCCGCTCACAGGAAGAACATGATGAAAGGATACACAAAGTCCTCCAGCGCCTCAATGATTTCAATTTGCGTCTTAACGCAAAATATGTCTTCTCAATGCACCAGAAGTTCAGCTTTTTGGACACCTAATTTCATGCAGTGGTATTCGACCAAGTGATGAAAACATCAGGGCCATCTCTGATGCGCCAAAGCCCAAAATCTTGACAGAACTAATATCCTTTTTGGGAATGTTTTCTTAGAACCTGCGCTACCTGCCTGATTTTGCGACAGTAACAGATCCATTTTGACAGCTAACAAAGTAAGGATAGTCGTTCGGTTTGGTCAGCAGTCAGCATAGTGCCTTTGACGAACTTAAAATGAAAGTGGCGTCTGCTCCCTTAGTTGCAATTTTTGACAAATCTTGCAGTAAACTTGTGTCCACTAATGTGTCTGAGTTATGTATCGGAGCTGTCCTCTCACAAATACAAAACGGAGAAGAGAAAGTTATTGCCTACGCATCACGAAAGCTATCAGATTCCGAACGTCATTATTCAGTTGGGAAAAAAGAAGCTCTTGCATGTGTGTGGGCCTGTAAAAAGTGGCATTTATTTCTGTTCGGTCGTCGTTTTATTCTGCGTATTTATCATTCAGCCCTAACATCCCTTGTCAGCAATGGACCTAATGGATCTCGCCAAATGCGAATCGATCACTGGTATACCAGGCTCCTTAACTAAGATTTTGAAATTGTGTTCCGGCCAGGTTTGCAAAATAAGATTGCTGACGACCTGTCTCGCTTACACTTGGGGTTGGAAGATGATAAAAGAGACTCAGAAAGGTGGTACTAGTTTCCATTCTCGGAGCTTGCCTGTCTGCCTTGACGATCGAGTAACTACGATAGGAAAATTCTAACGATCCTTTACTGCTTGAGATCATTGAATATGTGCAACCGGGCTGGCCCAAGATTAACAAAATCCCCAGTGAGTTCATTCCGTATTAAGCAATCCGACATGAACTATCACTGGTAGATGTTTGCCTGATGCGTGGTTCGGTGGTTGTAGCTCCGTCCCAGTTGATAGCCAAGATAATAGTTTGCGCAAATGAGGGACATCCAGGTATATTTCGGACCAAAAGTCGAGTGAGACTCTATTGCTGGTGGGCACCAATGGCATCTAGATTTGAGACATATGTAGTCAATTGCAATGTTTGGCGAGTAGCGGACAAACGTTCTTTGCCTGTTAAAGCCCCGACACAGCCAATTGCTTACCCGATGCAATTATGGACCAAAATCCTCATTGCTAATATGTGCCCTTTCGCTACTGCTCCTAAGAATAAGCGAAATCTATTTGTTGCTACATGTTTTTACAGTAGATGGCCTGAAGTACGTATGTGCGACCAAGTTACTATTTCGGTTGCGTTACGTTGGCTTAAACACTTGTTCAGTCGTTTCGTTTTACCGCATGAAATAGTAACGGATAACGGGCCAAAATGTTGTAGCAGCCAATTGGCATATTTTCTAAATTGCCATTATATTAAGCATTCCAGAACTGCGCCCTACGATTTTGCGGCCAACGGCATGGTCGGGCGTTTAAACCGGCCTCTAAAAGAAACTATACAAGCCATACACATAGGAGGTTCGGACTGGGAGGATGCAGTTTTAACAGCGGTATTTTCTTACAGAACGTGTGACCACAAAGCCACCGGAAGAACGTAATCGAAGCTGATGCTAGGAAGGCCATTACGCACAAAGTTAACTGTTGCACATAACCTTTTATCGGCGAGAGATGCCCAAGTTTCAAATCGCATAAGTTTCCTACGCTAAAGCATGGATACCAATGCAGCCCGGCACATACGTTAGCGTCAAAAGCAGGGTGACAAAGAAAGGCACACCCTCGCTTTCCGCTCCAGCGCGCATCGACCGTATGCTTGGCGCAGGCATCTATCGATTGGTGAACGGCCTAATTGTCAACGCGCTTCGACTCCACACAGCTCACGTATCAGCTACTCAGCCCGACCGATCTGCGCGCGAATACTCGGCTGAGTTACCATTAATTACCACGACGTCAGCTGCGTCGGTTCGCAAGAAAGGTAGAACCGTTTGATCAATAAGAACCAGGTTGAGGCAGCGTTTCGGAGGGGGAAACGATTATTTTGGTAACCATGTGAACAAGATCGATTGGCTCGATCACATTGGTTGGCTTGTTGACTCAATCCTACCTTACCACTGGTCGTGTGTCTGTCGTTTGACTCTCATTTTAGCGAGAGATTGAGATTCAGTTGTACTTGGATTTTTTCGAGATAAATGTTTACCTGTTCTGCGGCCGTCTTGATTCAGCAAACGCAAACCTACGTTTCCTCGTAAGACCTTGCTTACTACGAATGACACATGTTGCTGTGCTTTCGGGGAAAAATTTTTAAGCCTAACTGTTCGAAAAACATATAGATGTCAAAGATATAAAAGGTCTCTGCAATTGGCTGAACTATCCCCATCTCTGCGCCAACATAGTCAAAGTAAATAATCTCAGAGCTGAAGATTTCCACCACATGGGTGCCTAAAACACATTCTCGAATTAGCTGAAAATTTTCGTATAAGTTTAATTTTATATTGTGTGATGTAGTAAAGTGATGAAAGTAGAACAGGTATACACTTAATGTTTCAGCTTGTATTGCCCTGGAAAAGGACCTGCTTGTCTGTGTAAAATGTTATTAAAATATACTATCATTCTGTATATAGACAACTTAGGAAGCTTGCCTGTTAGCACGAGGACTACTTGGGTTTTTTCATCCAGGCGATTCGAGTTCGCGCGCTACTGGCTTTTCCGCCTAGAAGGGAGTTTGTTGCGTCTCTGTTGGCGATTATATCTTTCCCCTAGCTAGAACCATTTTGCGGTGCCTTCAGCTAGAGTGCTTGTACGTTTCGACAAAAAGCGGCTATCTCGTCCTTATATCGGTCATTCTCTGAATTTTCCTTTAGACGGGCCGAACCTGAGGTAGAGCAACCGAACAATTTCGATATAAACTATCCATCGGAATCATGTCTTTATATCATCAGGCGGAGAGAGGCAATATTTATATCTACCAAATCATTTTACTTCTACTTATTTATGCGTCCTATTAGAAAGGTATGTAGTAACGCTTTTCGTCAACTCAAGACTGATAAATCTCTTCGAGTATAGCACAGTAGGACACAAAATGGTTTTGCAACGGCGCAAAATAACAGGGCTTGTTCAAAAGTAACTTAATTTATCGCCGGTTAAAAAAGCAAATATATGCTCCTGACCTACTTGCAGCTTTAGCTTTTCAGCTTAGTTAGTATAATAAAAGTAATCCTTCACTGATATTGGTGGATTGACGTCAGTCTGATCACTCCTATTTCCCGAGCATGCTCGTAACTGAAGCGGCTTCAAAAAGACATATATTATTTACATACCGGTGGAATCATATCAAGCTATTTCAATTACGATTGGATTGTCGATGAATTATGTTTTATTAGTTGGTTGTATTATTGCTTATTGGAGATGGACAAATTGAGTGCGGATTGTTCGCCAATCATTGAGGTGACACCTCCAGTGGGCAATAGCAAGTAACTTGTTAGTGTCTGCCGTGCACCAATCAATAAATTACCACATGTAACTACCTCGGTATTCTGACTTAAACCTGCAAATTGATGAAAAGCATCAGCCACTCGAATTCCAAGCTATATGGCGAAGCCAGGCCTCTTTTGGTTGCTCTGAAATCTGTCGATAAAGAGGAAGTAGCGTGGCTTTCGCTTGCTCGTTTCCAGTAAGAAAACGATCTTTTCAACTTCTTTCTAGACGTTTACTTTCACTTCAACCATCCTACGGGACTTGTAAAGCAATCGTTTTTTGCCTGTAATATATCATTGTTTATATCATTGTTCATTGTATTGCTGAGCAAGCGCAAGCGAACGAGGCACAGTTTAGAAAAGTTCCGGCTCAGCACCGCAGTCAGAATCGTTTTTATCCGCGACGTTCTCCGGTCTCACGAGCACGGTGAATGCGAAACAAAGGCAAACGACCAGGGGCAGTGGAGCTATACTCATGAGACTGCTATAGAATGACGTTGTAGCTACTTTTTACTCTAGGCTGTCAAAATCAGGAAGCTGCAAATGGTGCGGCCTAAGGATAATTTAGTTGTGTTGCAAAATAGGCAGATAGCAATAAATTTACTGGAACGCTGGAATTTACTTAAGAACAGACTGCCAATGGTGTTCCTGTCCAAAGCGGCTAGCAAAATTGTACTCCGACTTAAAACACCAAAACAGTATCCAAACTAATAGCGAGCTTATCCGAAATAACCACCGGAATTAAGTCTAAACAAAGTAAAAAACTTCTTGTGATCTCTTGCAGCCACTTCCTAAGCAATATGCAAACTAAGTTGGCAGAGAGGTTAATCACAATGCCGCTGAACCCAGCTCCAAGCGACTAGCCGATAATTGCGCAAAATGTCTGCCCGCGGCCGATCATAAACGCTAGGCACAACCCATCATCCTAGCCACAAGAGTTTCGGATCGTTGATGAGAACAGAAAATCTTTCCTGCATGTACACAACTGCCCAGGGCCACTCCAGCAAATTATTCGAGCTTCGGTTGTGCCAAGCAACAAAAGCTTAGGATCTCATCTCAATAACCGAGGCTTGGTTTCAATCAGGGATAAGGGATACCGAGATCACGAGCAAGAGTATGTACTTTTCTGACAGGGTCGTCCCAGCCGGCCAGGTGATGCTATCCTTTACTATCGTAAAAAATAACAATGCGAACCACTGGAGAATCCGGAGATTGGAGTCGCCGATTCGCCATTGTGCCACTTGCGTTTAGGGCACAATGACAACTGTTTCGTAGCAGTTGTATAACACTCCTCATCGTCCACTCCAGAGATGGACTCCAACCTAATATCATCACTAGGGAAATGTTTCCTCCCAACTTACAGCCAAGTTATTAATTCCGGTGGCTTCAACGTGTACGACTAGGAAGGTTCGGCATCCTCCAGCAGAACATATTAGGCCGAACTGCGACATCTTATCGCAAGTATCCCGTTCTACAATAATGTGAGGTAACCTACCAGGTACAGAACTGTTAACAAACCATCAACACTTGACCTCGTCCTCACAACTATCCTACTGATTGCAAGCAGTAGTTAGACGGAAGCGCCCCATACAGGCAGAGGGACAGACGTCATTTAGTTAGACTTTTCCAAAGTCCGCGAGCAACTGGATCACCACATTCTGTTTCACTACCACGAAAGCTATGGAACTGCTGATCCTCTACTTGGATAGATCAGGAATTACCTGCAGAATCAGCAACTTCAAGTCGGATTTCAAAGTGCCCGATTCATGTCTAATGTAATGTTCCACAAGAATCATTCCCAGGGCTGCGCATGTTTCTTGTGTTTATTAAAGAGCTTACGCATTTGATCGCCTTAAATTTTTGCGGTTCACTGATGATGTTGAGGTTTGGCGAAAAATCGTCGACCCAGAATAATACGACGAAATTCAGCAAGCCTGGTACAAAGCTTATGGGTGGTCATTCCACAATCTGCTCTGGTTCAATTATTGGAAAAGGAGTTGATTCACATTCAACACCAGCCGAACATCACACACAATCTTGGAGACCATGTCCTGCAAGCAGTCATCCAGGAGGGCGACCTTGGGGTGCGAGTTCAGGCCGACCATTTCCGAACACCACTATCTGAGAAGGATTGAAAGACCGGAAACAAACAAGTTACCATGCTGCGGAGGGCATTTGGACGATATAATTCCTCTGTCTTTTCGCAGTTGTGTAACACCTATATGCGGCATCATGTGGAATACGCATTCCAAATATGGCAGAGCTAGCACAATAAAACCTAGCAGCGTTAAGATGGCACAGGGTCGAGCCGCCAAGAACGTCAATTATTTGTTCTATATTTCTTATCAACTTAGACAGAGGACCCCAAATTATACATTGGCCGGTACCGATGCCTAACTGGCCATCTTATTATTGCGCAGCAGATTCTAAGAAACCCCAACCACGTCTGCCGTCATCTACTACAATTTTGTCGCAACACTAATTTGATGGGCAACCAGTTCAAGTTACCCACGCAATACACTCAGCTAGAATATCGACGGAAGGTTTAATTTATTCATGTGTGTCAGACTTGGAGCGCCCACCGAAATTACGTTCTTTTCGCCCCCAGTTATCTTGTGTTTAAAAACGCCTTGACGTTGCCATAACCCACTAAAATTAAGAGATATAGCCTGTGTATATTGACAGATGATATAATGCGACGAATGTTAAACAAACAAGTTTAACTTACACATCTCTAGTTAGCTCTTTCTGGTGTCTCCTTTTTAACACTATGGTGTGTCCACCAAAAGAATTTTCATTTTATTCCTTTGTTTTGTATGTACCATGTTCTGCCTCTCTGTTTGGCCATCCTAAAGAGACTTGTTATGCATCCGCTATCTTGTCCGTATTACACCACTGTTCCAAGTCCGGAGACGGATACCATCAGCTAGAGGACTGTCCTTTTGACATATTTCTACAGTTCGTACTTACACCTCGTCCAGTTTAATTGCCTCTGTAGGCACTCCGGATTATACGAGCGAAATCAGTTTGTTGGTGTTAAGCTTGCTGTGAGGTGGGGCGGTACATGCAGCTTATGTGGTGTCATATTTAATTCGCTTACTGAGCACGACTGCAACGGCTTTTCGTTTAGGTGTTCACTTGTTGTTCAGTATAGGTGCAAACTAAGATTTCCAATCAATCCTCCCACTAGTTATTCGAGTTGCTGGTATGCAGGCAAAAAATCAGTCGGCAGGTTTATTGCTTCCACTATTACGTACTAGGCTTCCTAATATTTTCGTCATTTTTGTGTCTCCCTTTATCAGAATATATGATCAGCTTAAATACTAAAATTTCCTTATTCATTGACTTGAACTGAAATCATCCTGGACGCGTAATTATTCTTAAGGACATGTATAAGCCCAGATTTATTTTATTCCTTTTCCATCTATGTTGACTCACTTAGTATGTCAAACAGTTTTGGCAAGGAATCCTGCGACCAAGCAAGAAATAGCTTGAGCAATACAATAAGAATCAAAACCAAAAACCAAGATAAATGAGCTGTTGAAAAAAATGAGCATGTAAAAATGTAGTACCTTAAAGATACCACAACTCAAATTCCTCAACTAACACTTCAGAACATAAAATATCACTGGGCCCAATCCTCAGGACGATCTGTGAATCCAGATAAATCAAGTGATCTCAGCAGAGGTGTAGTGATCAATGTAAAGCTGTACAGGGATTCCATGTAATTTAACACAGGAGAACACATGAGCACCCACCAATGGGGCTTGAGTCGAATCAGCGCGTGCTCGCCTAGACTGTCAAGTAACCAAAGCATAACACATGCATAGGCGTACGAGTGAGTGGGTATTTGTCAAAGTCACTGGAATCCGAAGGTATTTGAATTTGAGATAGGTGCACAGAGAAACGGGACACCGTAGAAAGGCAGACGGGATAGAACTCTTTAAAACAGTGGTGATTATCCGCTGGCAGAAATAAGACAACATTCAGAAACTGGAAGAATGAGTTCGGAATCTAGTACAACTTGGCAACCCGGGTGAAGCACAATGTTCATACAGGGGATGTGAAAGTATATATGATTGGGCAAACGGAAAAACGCTGGCTCTTTTAACCACTAAAGCAGACACCAACTCATCGACCCAAGGTGTACATGAAATCTGAAGAAATTGTAAAGAATCTTGTAAAGTCGGTCGCTACGTTCCACTAGACAATTAAAGGCAGGATTATGCGACACAGTTCTTGAGTGTCTGATACCATTGCACCTTAAGAACTACATGTAATCATTGCGTCAAATCTGAGGCCCATTTTAGTGACTATTTCTCCGGGTAACACAAATGATGGGAACAAGCAGTAAAGTCAGTTAATACTGCCGGGTCTAGTGACATACACAAAGCAGCCTCTGACCATCTGCTTTATTAATACGTAGGAGCTGGCATATTACTTTTCGGTTGAGGGTCTTTGGTGAATGCGCCCATGATATCAATCTCAATCATCTACTACGGCTTCATTGAGTACTTGACAGGCTGCTTTTGAGGGTCCAACGGCATTACAGTTTTAGTAGATTGCTGGAGGGTTTAGCATTCCTGAACAATGGCTTGAAGGCTAAGATTCAAGTTTGGCCAATAGTATTATTGGCATACCAGGTATTTTGTCCGCACCATGCTTGGGAGTCCTTCGTGGGCGTTTTAATGCATTGCAGGCGTAAGTTTTCCATGTATAATGAAATGTTCACGGCTCACAATACTATTGTTTATATAACTCAAGTCTTCCCGTAATTATGAAATGTACATTTCTCGGGTTGCTGTTCATACAATTTGACCAGGTTTTTCCATGTATGGACGAAATTTTACCTGCATTGTATGACGTTACGTTTTCATGCTTATCCTGTTAAGTGTTATGCCGAAGAGCTCTCCCTTTGAGGGTTGTGTTATTAAGTTTATCCCTTCGAAATCTTGAGTTGACCCTTCTTTTTTAAACCTTGGTCCAGCAAATGTGTTCCAACATCTTGGATTATATTTATTTCCATCGTCGTTGTTGTGTGGATGTGATTATTAAAGGGTTAATCGCACCGATTTGTGCCTCTTGTTTCCGCGGTCAGTTATGATTTTATTTCATTTTGCTTGCTTCTCTATCGATACCGATGCCCAGCTTTGTAGAACTACTATTTCTCACATGCTTAGGTACATGCAAATTGCCCCCGTTTGGCAGCGGAGTTATTTCTTTAACTAGTCAATTGATTTCACGCAGCATTTGCTATTACATTCTTTTCACCGCATTAATGCAAAACAGAAATGATCCTAGCTCAACATTCAAAGCTTTAGTTGGATCACATGTTGTACATTGCTCACCATGTTTCGCATCACTGATGAACACAACCATAGCCTATGTGTTAAGATAAGAATTCTCAGTATCAGTGAACCACCGCAACGCCCATTTGGAACTGTAGCCTCCGCAGGGTCTATCAAAATTCTCTATGTCCAGTTATTAGTTACACAGAACTAAGTTATGTTGCATTTCTGGGTAAATGTAAGGTGTTGTATATTTCAGCATTGTTCTAAGTTAATTCAATAATCCTTACCCATATGTGGAAATGATACGCTCAACAAACACCAGTTCCATGAAAGTGAACTTGCGATTTCTGCATTCTGGCAAAGTTTTAGTTAACTCAGCATTTGAAATAAGTTCTTATAGTTTTTCTTGTTCTAACGGACCAAAATCAAACACAGCAATTTCGTGCATTTGCATAACACATCCCTTGACGTCAGGCAAGAAGAGAGCTGTGAAATTCTACCACACGGCTATGGCACTGATAAGGCTGATGTAAAAAACGTGTACTTGGATAAGCCGCAGTATGGAGTCAGGTGCATGTGTAAATATGCACCTAAAGAGCAAGATTTGGGGAAACCTAGACGCTGCAAAGTCTAACCATCAACTCATTGACAGAACCCCTGGTAGTCTATGGATAATAATATGCTTACTATTTATATGTATTCGGTACATACTCGCATAGATCCACCCGTCTTTTGAATTGAAATAAGTGCTTGAATATATACGGACACTGTATCGGCCCTATTATACTTCGCTCACAATACGTGTTCAATCTTTATACAACGACCATTTGAATCGATATTAAAAGTGTAAATGGAAGGGCGCACGAACAAATGGGCTAAATATTGTCTGTAAAACATTCAGCACCATCATATATGGTGATGCTAAATTAGGCTCCATATCTAGACGAGTGTTATCCTTCATATTTACTTGAACACACATTAAATGTCAGATGAGGATAATGTTATTTCATGGGAACACAAATAAGTGGATATCCAAATTTATCTAACTCTAAATGCAACATCATCTCCGGTGGCTATAGTAGCCGTAGTAGCAGCTGTGGACACTTCAAGGCGCGAAATAGTACGAGAGAGACAAGGTCGGGCAAAAGGTCCCGATTTACTGCGGACGCAACAAATCAACTTATTTGCAGATCACGATCTACTGTTTGCATTGGGTTCAATATTTCCACAAAAGAAACCTCCGTTTTATCTGCGATATCTTTGTAGAAAGTGATGAATCCATTCACTCAATTTCGGGGGCGACAGCTTTGGAATACACAAACTTTTGTTCATCGAGTGCAAACACCGCGCGAGGTATATTGCAAGCCCTGTCCTATTAGACTTTATTCGTATCCACAATTAATAATCTCTTCCGGATACGATAATCCGACGGTACGGATAACAGTTTTATTACTGCATATTTTCTTAGTTATTTTTTGTACATCTTCATATTTGCAATTGTAACAAAACGTAAGAGGCAAGAGAGGGAATTATCCAAGTTTTTAGTGGTTGCATGATTTAAATGCGAAGACTATTCACTGAATGTGTATGAGTTCAAGATAACCCAGCGATGCTTATCCAACATGGCTAAGGCGTCTTTTCAGGTAGGCATTGCTGGAATTCTGAGATTCGGCAACATTTAGATCTCAGGTGCAATCACAAAAGTTTTAATCTTCTCTGTTTTCCTCTTCACAGATGGATTGGAAACTCGTAATACAGAATAAATTTTGTATATCTGCTTTTCCAAACTTGTAAAGAATCTGCATTTGGGGTAATTGCGGAAACGATGCCGAACTGAGCACGGGCAGAAGTATGCAACGAAACTGCAGCTCGCGATGCCAGTTTGTTGTATTCGAAGAAGCAGGTTAGCGATAATGTAACAGCTCGATTATATAGATAAAACATTTTAATAAACAAGGTTTTCGGTATATAGCGACCTGCATATGAACTTACTGTCGAATCAACCAAACAGAAGCAAGGACATTCTTAGTCCAATAAATCCTAACGGTTGCGGGTTGTGAAAACTAACTAAAAGCATGGGTGTTTGAACGTGGCAGGACCACCACGTGTTCAATTTGGTGACCGAAGTGTGCACCGAACGCGGCGGTTTTGCTGCAAGCGTTTATCCACCACTCGATTGACATCAACAGTGCGTTAGTATGTAGCGGAGCGGAGCCGCATGGTGCAAAGCGCTAATGAGTGCGTGTGAGGGTGATCGTTCTACTTGGTGGAACAGCCGTCAGGAAGACTTGCTAAATTAAATGTTCAGATGACCACCTAAATTTCTTCCTCTTGAGGCTGACACGCTTGCACCCGCAGTTGACATCGTCGTCCAACTAGAAAGTCTGGCCTTTTGTTCCGTTAGAAGTTTGTTGATTAGGTTGACTATTTTCATTTGTAGTTCTGCGTAACACATATCTAATTCAATGAGTCATTTGACAGAAGTAGCTGTTGGATGTCTGGTTTTCAAGAATTCTCTAGCTCGCCTCAAAATTCCACCTGTCAATCTCTTCGCTTTCGCTGAGATGAATTAATGACCTACTTGATCTTCTTATATGTAGAACAGTAAATGTGGGTCTCAACTTATGTCTATGTTGTATTGGGCTCTCCGTACTGAAAGCCGTTATCGTTTGACTGATTAAGTTTCTTATTCATTGCAGTCTATAGTCTATAGGAAATGACCGGCTGCAGTTTTTTACTGTCTTTCGGTGGTGGAAGTATTCCGCTTCATTTAGCACAAAGTTTATATGATTTCAAGCTTCTGTGTACCTGCAGCAATCACATCGTTAGCTCAAAGACGTTCTTAATTTAAGGGACCATGTTAGTTTATCTAGGTTATCATAGCACCATTCATATCAGGGCTCATTAAATCACAATAGATACAAACTGATTTGAAATACCAAGGATTTATGGTTCTCTACCATCTTCCTCACCTCCGACGTGCTGCAGTTTTTCGGCTCGTTTGCAAAAGTTTTGAACACCGCACGTTTTACATTTTGATCAATAGTTTTTGTGGTCTGTGTGTGCCTTCTCCCGATGTAGCAATTTGGAATTAACCATCATTATTCCTATTAACCAGTTACTTTAAGGATAGTATTTCGGAGTTCACCAACTAGTTGCCATAGTTGATATCTTCTAACTTGCTGTTAATTAGATAATGTGTATTTTGCCTGGAATCCAGATTAATGACGTCAAAACTCTCGTCTAAGTAACGGATCCGTAATATCAGTTTTATACGGCTCCTGATGCCGGACGGAATGGAGTAGAAATCATAGCACCTAGATTTCGGGTTACAAATAAGCATGGCTTTCATTTCATTTTGGTGAACATACTCTACTTAACATTTGAAAATTCAGCTAAATGTTTAGCTATTAACTAAAAATCGTTACTAACTATTTTGTGATTTGTCATATTTAAAAGCTTATGCTTGACTATTGAAGAGCGCAAAATTACCGCCGATGGCGCTTAAACAAGCAATAGTCGATCAGAAACGTATAAAGCCCTAATACAGATTGACATTATTGAAGTACAAATTTAACTTTAACATTCTTGTGATGTTAAATATAGATTTAAGTCTCAACCAACGGCTAATTTGCTAAGCCTTTAAAAGCGAACACTCATAATGCTCTAATATGCTTTGACTTAACCGGACTTACAACATTAGGATTGCTCCCTGTCTAGTTGTTCTGCGGCACCAAAATCATCCAACAAAAATTAGTCTCAATGGGTATTCTGGCGGAAATCACAAAACTCGGAAGCCGGGTAGGGAATTCATAACCAAGTTTATATACTACACTATTTTACCTCCCTCGGGGTTTTGCACGTGTCCTGTCTTATGAAAAGCGAGAAAAAGAAAAAGAAAAAGAAACCGTTTATTTGTCTTTCAGGAAGGCTAACGACATTGCATATGCAACATTAATTTGTTACGGAATTGAGCGTCAGGAAACGCTGGGAGCAAACGAATGTCTCTCGAATTACATTTAATGGTTCATCTCGTTTAATCGAAAGGAACTAACAACTCAAAAATGAAGATAACAATGAGAAATGTGATGGGAAATTTGATCACGGCTTTTGTAGCTAAAACACGAGAGAGGCGATATAATCATTGTTGCGACCGGAGCAGCGATAGCCACACATGTAAAACAAGAATGTTCGAGTTTGCTACGTATTAACAAGTATAATTCATGTTTTTCTTAAAACCTACCTCGCGATACACAGTAATTTTCTACCAAGCCCAATTAGGTCATTTGTGCTATCGAAAGAGCTCGTCTGCATTTTCTGCTGTCCTATCGAAATGTGGCAGCAATTGTCTCGAAATCTACACGGCTTGCTCCAAGCAATTTACTTCTAAAATCAATCACACTACACGAAGCAAGCAAGTGAATTGTCTAAATGATCTATCCGTCAATTCACCACAGGGAGGCGCTATCATCAAGAGAATTCGCAACGATCAATATTATTGTAACCAAACTATGCATATGTAGATGAATTTGAAATAACGAGAGAAAATACACAAAAACTTATGAATAATGGCTAAACTGCTGTTTGTCATAGACGAATGGCCATGTAAAACATAGAAAAATTAACATACAGAAGACACATTTGTAAGGAGAATAAATATAAGCCTACAACCATCTTTGGAAGAACGCAATAATTCAAGTCAAGTGTGCGGATAAAGTGATAGCGAGATAAATGCTAAACATGGTAAAAAGTTGTCGCTTATTACCGAAAATAAGCCGATGAAATTTGGACAGTTTTTCATTATTGTAGATTGAACAAGGTACATTGAATTTATACGGGTTAAGAAGCGTTGCATTCAAAGTCTGTTGGAGAATCCGTTAGCATATCGAAATAACAATAGTAATAGTAGTGATAATAAAACAAGTATATAATCAAATAGGAAAATAAGGACTTTCCGTTTGCTCCTCTGTAGTTCTTCAATCCACTTAGATTCACAGCACCCAAGCTAACATCACATAATTCCACGGTAAAATTCAAGCGTAGGATGGAGACGCAGTGCTAAGTGATCAAGTGTAAGTGCATGAGTGTGTCATCTAACCATCTTTATATACTTATAATATCGGTGCAGAGGCGATGGATTCTTGAAGAGCATTCCACTTGTTACAGACACGAATGGAAAGGAAATTTCTGTGGCCCTCCAAGAGGCTATATTTTACAGCTTCAGTGAGTGGCCATTCAGGGGTTTTTGTGTTGAGTCGCACTAAATGGCGGCACACATTTTGTGAGTCTCACAGAATCAAGTATACTATAATCAGGTCACCTCATAACCTGCGATAGCATCCACTGAATAACCCCAATCGTTGCAGCTTCTCCTGGTATGAAGGATTGCGCATTCCAATTACGTCCTGAGATGCCGGACCTTGTGGCTACTCCAGTGCATTAAGGTCGTGTTTCAGTCATGGATGCCACGCTTGAATTGTGCATTCGACATGAGGGGAACATACGCACCAAACATATGTCGAAATATGGGCTGTTTATTTGTCCAGACGCCCGTCTCAACAGTCGGCTTGTTAGATCCCAGTCTGAGGCCTTTTTGGATTTTCTGGAGCAACTCAAGCCCTTTTGAACCTGGACACCCATGTCACCTACGCCAGCTGACGGTTTTAGTACATTTGTTCCGAGCCGGTATGAGTCGCTGCTTTGATGTCGGATGAAAAGTACCTTGCATTTACTGACTTTGCATTTCAGTAATTTTTAGCTTGACCAATGATAAACCGTATCTAGGTCACTCTGAAGTGGATGCCGGTCGGCGTTCGCCTGGATCAGGCGCCAGATCTTGATATCGACGGCAAACAATAGGAATTTTGCATCGATTCCCTTTGCAAGTTCCTGAATTAAGACTTCGACACGTGTCAGCAGCTTGGGACCTCATCGCGGTCCCCGAAACGTGGTTGCGCTGCGCGATAACGGATGCTGAAATCGAGCTAATGGGCATGTTTGTTGTCCGGAAGGATCAAACCAGCAAAGGTGTTGGGGTAGCCCTCTACTTTCGTAACAACATGCAATGCGAACCCAAAAACGATTCGGAAACGGACGTACCTGACGTCATTTGGTGTAACTTCCGGCTGAGAGGAAACCATCTTGGCGAATTGGTTGTTGTATACCGCCCAACACCGTCCACTCCTAAGATGGACTGCAATTTGGTAGATGCGTTGAGGCAAGTGATAAACAGGAGGCACATTCATATCCTAGTCACCGGTGCATTCAACATTCATGCGCTCGAATCCCAATCCACACCAGGAGAGCAATTCAAAGCAGAATTGCAAGATCTGGTTTCAGACTTCCCACTTTATGTCCGCGTCATTACGCCCACCAGGTTCAGCGGAACTGACAGGCCATCCATGTTGGACCGATTATTCACCAATAAAGAACTGATGGTCGTGAGAATGATAACTGATACTCCATTGGGCAGCAGTGATCATGCGACGCTAGTTTTTCATTACATATGCTAAGCCGATTATCGTCAAGAGCATGCCGATGAATATCATGTCGTAACCATCTATGACGCCCTGTCCGATCATTGATGCAACAAGCTGGTCCTACTTAGCTGAATTAACCTTTGAGGTGGCCAGCGGAGAATTCGTCAACATATTTACCAAGCTCGTGGCAAGGACATCTGAAACCATACTCTATCGGCATAAAAGGATGAATTCTTTCGTAAGGAGCAGGACACGTAAATGCATTAAGGGATTTCGCATGGCACAACTACATAGCCTCCCCGAACGATCATGCCTGGGATGTCTACACAATACAAAGAAACCACTGTGTCCAACTAGTCCGGGAGGATAAACTGAATAACCAACATGGTCTAGTGGAAATTTTTGCTCCAAACCCAAACTGCTATACAAACACGTAAACAATTTGCGCCTTGTTAAGCGCGGTATTCCTGCTCTGCACACAGCGTGCGGGTTAGCCCAAACAGCACAAGAGGCGGCCAACGTTCTTGGACAACAATTTGACCGTACCTTCCAAAGCGTGCAAGCATCATACATCCTGCCTAAACAGTTAACGCCGCCATCAAGGTTTAATCGCATATGGTTAACCTCCGCAGCTGTACTGATGAGGCTGATGTCGCTACGCGAGTTTAGCTCCCCGGGTGCGACGGCATTCGCCCGAAGGCGTTGCAAGTTGCTGCCAAGATTTTGGCAGGACCACTAGCAATTTTCTTACAACAATGTACGAACGAAGGGCACGTCCCCACGACGTGGAAGTACGGAATCATCACGTCAATCAACAATAGTGGCAGTCGTGTTGAACCAGCAAATTATCGCCAAATAACACTACTTCCTGTGATCTCAAAGGATATGGCGTCCATTGTAGCTGACGCTTTGATGGGGTACCTAGAGAACAACAAAATTCTCGTCCCGGAGCAAGACGGATTTCGCTAAAATCGCTCCTGTACCATTAATATTTCGATTGCTCGTACAAGCTGGAATGAATCTGTGACGCTGGTGTAGGAGTCAACGCGGCATACTTGGAGTTCTCAAAGGCATTCGAGCGTAAAATCCATCGGACTTTCCTTCACAAACTCGAGAAATATGGAATCTGCAATCTTGTTTTGGGCTGAATAGGAGATTTTCTCGTACGTCACCTGAATGTGAGGGTTAGAAGCAACTTGTCGGACTCCATCGAGGTTCACTGCGGCGTACCTCAAGGCTCGGTACTTGGACACCGCCTGTTCCTGGTTTTCATAGATGACCTTGCGAGCGTGCTATCTTCTAACTGTTTGCTATTTGCTGAGGATCTAAAGGTATGGCATATTATAGCTTCAGTGGATGATCACGCAGGGTTACAGGAGGAACTGTACAAAGCGTACACTTGGTCCATCGAGAACATGCTGCAGTCCAACGTCACCAAGTACAAAGTTATAATCATACGGCACAAGAGTATGCAGAAGTACCGCCTAGGACCCCAAATTCTACCACGGGCTTCTCAGGAGTGCGATCTCGGCGTGATAGTTTAAGGTGATCTCGGCTGTTTGAAGAAAACTGAAAAGGCAGCTAAGAAAGCAAACCAGTACCTCGGCCTTTTTCGCAGAGCTTTCGGGAAGTTTGATCCTTCATTCTTTTGATAAACGCCTAATGCGTACGTTAGGCCTCACGCCGAATACGCTATTCAAGCGTGGCAACCCCGAATCAAGCACCACTTTACCGCGCTCGATACTGTACAACGTAGGGCAACGAAGTGCGTCGGAGGTTTGACCAGCCTCCCTACCCACTCAGGCTGAAGACCCTCAAAATATAGAGTGGACGTTATCGGCGTCTAAAGGGGAACTAATAATGGTGTACCACATACTGAGAAACCCTAACCACCCATGCCATTTCTTTAAAATACTCAGTCAAAACACACCGCTAAGAGGTCACTAGTTTAAGTCAGTCCCTCAATACAGCCGCTTGGAATGTTGGTGAAACTGTTTCTCCCTTCGAGTGTCAGGGACTTGGAACGCCCTCCCGGAACTTGTACCTAATGCCCCCACCTTATCCCTTTTCAAAAAACGCCCTGACGGTATTCTGCCACATTTACACTACGTGCTATGGCCCATAACCACAAGATGCCGGCACTAATGCACAACAGACAGTGGACAGTGCCGTAGCCCTACTGGAGCATGAGCCATTCCAAACCCCTTGCAAGAAATTTTATAAGCACTACTACTATAGAAACTGGATTTCTTTAAGCCTTGTCCTTGCCATCTTTCTTAGTTTTTCTCATTTAATACGTGAACAATTACCACACCCTTTATTGCTTTGTGTACGTACATTCTCATTTCAAACTTACTTTATACGACAGTGCAGTTAAATCTGTAATCGCCCGAACCGACGAATCCAGTATCACTTTATCCATCATTTTTCACGCTAAACACCCTACGGGACATGTTAAGCACCTGCTTTCTTACCCCTTATAAATCATTGTTCATTTTTATAAACAACAAAAACAAACATGAACCCAGAACTGAGCGTTATGGCACTCCAAAGTCTACTTGTATGGGTCCGATATAGAGCTCCGAAAACTGAGCACTAATTTCCGTTAAAGTAGCAAGTTGGCAATTCAGCTTACAATTGGGTCGGCGAGCCCGTAATGCTTGAGCTTGGAGAGTAGTACTTTATGGTCTCGACGATCTAAAGTTTTCGATAAATAACGGTCCATCACAACAAGTCCTTATCCAGCGTCAGGTGACTAGATCAAGCTAGTGTGTGCGATTAGTAAATTCATCGTACATGACAGCTATCAGCGGAAACCGTGCTGTTTTTACGGGACAATGTTACATAATTCCAACTATCACAGCAAAATATACGCCCGGCACTTTCGCAGTGAATTTTAACCGCTTTGTTTAGAACAGCAAATATACGTCGTTTATATAGATCGAAGGACGCCAGTCTCATCGATCCGAACATAGATAATGTGGATAAAGAAATTCCCCTGGAAAAGCCGTCATCCCGATAAACCGTCAAATCCAATCGAAAAATATTGGCGCCAAAATGGTTGTTATACAACCAGAGAGCTATTAAGTTTTCAAGAAGTAACATTCCTATTAAGAAAACATAAATTTGGTAGCAGAAATCCGGAATTGACTGGTAGTTGACTGATTTATAAGTGAAATTACAAATTGTGGCGTGAAATTTAACATAATATTTGGATGCTAAATCTAAAGAACGTCTTAGAAAAAACGTTCTCCCTATTCAGTAAATATGTAACGTTACAATATTTAAAATGGGAAAATTACTACGATAGTGAACCGAATATTACGTTATTCGGATGATTGAAATTCACTTAGATGCAAAGAAAATTGAAAGAGGCTTGCCTAAATGAGAGTTGAGGAAATAAAAAAAGAATCTGTAGTCGGATAAAACAAATTCATGAGAACTAGCCTTTTAATTATAATTTCAAGTGGAGGCGTAATTTTAAATTTCCTACAGGGAAATATTCTGATTACATTCATCTAGTCGACCAGCGCCAAGGGCAATTAACTGTGAGACAAAGCAGTTAAAACAAGTACAGCAGATGTGATTGGAAAGAAAATAAGTTTAGTGATCGACAGGCAATAAAATACTTTGGAGCGTATAGAGTAGGGATGCACAGGGCGCCAATTAATAAGAACGAATTTTAGATGCAATTTTCCAGTGAATGCTGCCGTTGTCTTCTACCGTCTGGTTGACGCAATTTAATTCCACGATCGCAGAATGTGATTTTTGCTGACGACGTAATTTTCCTATACATCTTATCGCTCATCGGTTTACAAATCAAATGATAGCAAATAACACTTACCTCCGTCGGTGGGTTTCGTCGTACTATCTGGGGCAGTCATGATTGGTGTTGTACCCGTCCCAGTGGTTGTGGCGACCTCAGTTATAACTAGATATAGAAGAATTGAAAGCATTGCAGAAGTAGTGGTATTAAAAACAACTTTCTCGATGCCAATATTAAACGCGGGTTTTAGGCTTCTCAAATCCGTGGTAAGAATGGCAAATTTCAGGGGTTGCTTGCAGTCATTATTCGGCATTTAGCATTGAAAAATCCTTCCCAAACTGATGGTTGCCGTTATGAAAATTTACCAGATCATGGTGCATCTTAAATTAATGCCCGTTGCTAATTTCGACTGGCGTAATGCCTGTTAGTGGCTTACTTAAAATTACCTGTGGCGTTGCTTATGACTTTAACTAAGTTGCAAGATGGATTTTGCTTACAATTCGTTAGATAATGAAGTACTCTTCTTAAAATGCTTGTGAAGAGGAGAGTGTACATAAAAAAGTGATGGAGAATCCGTTGCAATTCTCCCTGATAAATCATATATAACATGTCCTTGAGGAGCGTTTATGTTTAAGGGCTATTGCCCTTGCCTAAACGGTACTAACATGGGAAAATAATGTATGCTTTAGAAAAGCCGGCAAACAAGACGTCGACATTCGTGCAGCATACATTAATGGACAGCATCTGTTTAGCTACTTTGGGAAACCGCTTTGTCCCCATGCTTGTTTTGATTGGTTGGTGAAGATACGTATTATTTAAAGCCAATCTGGGATTTGTTTGTGGTTGCAAACACCTAGTAGATACATTGTTTTGCTTAGTGAGATTAAAGTGGTTCGTAGATTTCATTTGTTGTTAAAATGGCGCTGGGAGTTGGGAAATCATACAAGTGTCATTGTGCTTCCCCTGTTTCCTTGCTTCTAACGTCCTGTTATACCAGTAGTTTCTTTCGACTATTTTAATACTTTTACTAGATGTTTTCTATTAATCAATACGGTCTAATTTTTAGGTTAAAGATTTTTACTTTGTACCTTTTGTGAGGTTATTCTTAATTATTATCATGCATCCTGGTGTTATATTTTCCTCAAAATTTTCAGGGTCTATGCTACTGCAATCGCTTTAGTATTTATTTCCTGTTCTTAGAACCTTTGTTAATTTGGACGTTTTTAAATGTAGCCATGTTGTTGACAAACAAACCTTCATTTATTTCGGTTTCGCTACTACGTGAAACATTTACTGCTGGATGTATTTCCGCGCACTTCTCAGGCACTGCCATACGACGCTGTAGTTTACGCTATGCACAATTAGCCGAAACTGGCTCTCGTCATAGGAATTTGATGTGTACGACTCCAAACTGGAGGTTCGAAAACTTTTAGTATAAAAATAACTAATGACTGGTAGGATTCCTACGATTAAAAAATGTTCAGCACCATCCACTCTTAGTCCTCAGGATTTGGCGAGACTGGAACTGCATCAGCCGTCGGTGGTTTGACCTTCTGGGTCTCGTCAGTGGTGCGCCTTCCAGTGGAATCCCGTCTGATCCCAATCCCCTCGAATTCCGGATGCCAGCGTCTAGTGACACTTTGCCATATGCGAGGTCCGCCAACCTAAATAATTGACGATGTACTGTGCTATAGCCCTGCACGTCTTCAATTGCCGTACAATTATCGAAATGTGCAGGGGGCAAAATTTAGCCCAAGCGCCAATTCCTTACTGGCAATGCAGTTGAATGTAAGCCCGTCTATATCATAGTCAACTGTCAATCATTCAAGTCCGCGGCTATCACCCATTGCGAAGTTACACTGGCTGCTGTTATCCGGAAATCAAGCGGGCGAAAACCAGCAGTGGTCGGCTCGAAGTTACACCATCGTTGAGACCAAAATGGTCGAAAAGCAGGAATCTGGTTCCGTTCCAGACTAGCCATAGCCGGCTGACTATGAATGGACCTTGATGAACTATAACCGAATTAATACCTATAAATCTGACATAGATAAGTTAATAGATGTTGGTGATATGCAAGGGCACCGTCAACGGCCTGATTTATCCGCACCTGTCTATCAACCACGGCTTGGGCATATAACCTTCGAGTTGAATATTTACACTTTATGGATGGATTAATCACATATTTGAATGATATTATTTCCAGATATAGATATTTGTGGTTGCATAAGGTAAAATATTAGCTAAAGTAGGCGGGCTTGCGTCCACTGTTTCATCGTACTCATACAATATTATCATCAGCCGGGGTGAAGCAAAATGATTTTCTAAAATGGAGCACTGGCACTATACTGGGTGTTTATTCGTGCCCATAGTAACGTGCCGTATGGTTAGGGATTAGGCATAATTAGCACATGAAATTGTTTGTTATAACTCAAAATGATAGAGCTTGTATAAATGTAATCTAATTTAACTAATATTATGAAAGCGAATAGGTGCAAAGCGTTAATTTTGAATATTTGTTTGAACCAGCAAACCAATTCATCACTGCTATCTATGGATTCACCTCAGTAGCTTCACTTCTATTACGTAAGCAACCACGTAAACAAAACACCTGTATTAACACTTGTCATAGCCATTTGCATGCTGAAATACACCAATCTCACTTGATGTCACCTGTACAGGTTTTACCTATATGTTCTCTTCAGGCATTTAAGCGCTCGTATTTGATTTCCTTCTTCTCAAGCCCCTGATAATTATTTTTAATCGAACCTATTATTGTTTGAGAACTTGATACACGCAAATGTTATTTTCTCATATCTATGCTTACTGTCCCTCGCAAGGAGTCTCTGAACCAACTGCGCTATAAATTGAGACTGGCGAATTAGCTAAAGTACCATATTCCTCTTGTGAAAAAATTCTGATCTTCGGCACTCTTTCTCCATCAGCGTCTTTATCCTTGGATTAGCTCCTTTGATGTAAGAATTATCATAATTTTCAGGAATGCTCTCAGGAATGTTGAATGTAAAAACAGGAATCATGCCTTGTATATTGCCAAGGTGAATTTCATACCTCTTACTTGCTGCGCCCGCCTAGCAGTTGGGTGTTTTGTACAGTGTTATTGCATATTGCTTGACATAGAATCTAAGTATTGGGTTAAAATTTCGATGTGCTTTCTCCAACGTAGCAGAGGTGCAACGGAATAAGCACGAAACTTGGTAGCTCAGTTTCTTTTAGTGAGTGTCGAACTGCCCGCTTTGCTTAGCACCTTGTTGAAAACGTTCCCCTATCAATCTGGATGGCATCCTCAGTTAGTTGTTGTGTAGCGTGTAACCAGTAGCGTAGCTTCGGGAAGCCCTGATGAGAGTGCGCGTGAACTTCTATATATTCTCATGTTTGGTCGGGAAGATTAAAAGCCTATGTGACTGGGACATCTGATCGTGCTCAGCATGTTGCACACATAGTTGGCCTTTGACCTTGAACTCTCCTGCTTGTGCAGTACAATGCGCTCCACGTACTGCAGCAAAGCTTCGGCAATAAGTCCAGCTATTGAGTATTCCATTGACTTTCGTTTCAGCCGATGGCATACCTGTCCACCAAAGCGGAACAAATGTTTAATGCAGAGGTCTAAACTTCCCACAAATGTCCGGGTTGTATGATTGTTGTTGTGCTCAGCTGATTCTGAAATAGCACTATCATGGTTTCACTAGCAATTTCGTGACTGAGAAAAGTGAAGAGTGCAATGACGTCAAATGAGAGCATAATTTACAACGAATCACGGGGCAATGCTGTTCTTCAGCGAAGCAACTGTACGTATTTCGTTTACCTGAATCAAGTTTAGAAATCAGTACAGTGTTACCAATCCATTTCTGTAAACTATCTTCAGGCGCATAAGTTTAAATAAACGCCGATGCTGTGGGAATAGCTACAAATCGGCCTGGGATTAATATCGAAGTTCTATTAACGGTAAATTTGGATGGCTTAAGACGGCTAATTATTGCTAACAAAGTGCACGAAAAGAACCCTAATACCGCAACCTTTGCAGTCTAAAGTAAATAGGTAAGGTCACAACTGGGTAACTAAGTAATGAAATCAGTTGGCCACGGTAGCATTAGCGACCGTATGAGTCGTTTTTACACATAATGCCGGCTTCAGTTGCGGGCTGTAAACAGCCTCGGCCATAAACAAGGTTTGCTTTTGGGATCCTTGCGAGAAGTGTTCAGGCAGTAAGTGAATGACTTGAAACTCATTCGCCGATGTAGCATGGTCACATTCAAGCATGCGCGACATGATTGAGCTGTTTGAGGACCTCATTTCGCCTATATAAATATATACCAGGTTGTGCCCGCGAATCCTATGTGAAAAGCCTCTCGTTATGCAACCCACGTATCGTTAATAACTGGAGTACTGCTAAACAAGCGTTGAACTGAGCAATGAGTGCAGGCTACCTTTCAAGGATTTTGCAAGCAATAGTTGGTTATGGTAAACAATTCTCAAGCGGGAGGATAAATAACTTTCTCAACAACATCTTTCAAACATCGAGATAAAATAGCAGATTCAGATACACAAACAAATGTTAAACGTATGCAAAGCTGTTCCTTGGGAACAATGTTCCCAGGTGGCTTTTGTTTTCGTTCCTTCAGCTGCTTCATGATAAACGTACCGGAGTAATTATTTCCTCTAATGGCGTTGCTAATTCGCTTTAAATATTCGTTGACGGGATCCAGCGTGCAAATAATGCGCGCCCTGTAAGTAAGAGATTGGCTTAGATTCGTGCTGTAAAGGCATTGCGCTGTAAAATTTGGTGTGCCGCCCGGTCCATTTATGTTTCTGAGCACCTCACAGCTACAAGAGACATCCGAGCTGCGCATGACTTCTACGTCCAATAACTTTATCGCTTACCGTTTTCCTGTTCGAAGGTGATACGTAGATTCTCACGTGTGTCATTGAAGGCTTTCAGCAACTATTCTGAATGCTTTTCGGATTCGTCAAGCTCAAAGTTTTAATCGACATACCCTACCTTTCAGTTGCACATATGTGGACTCAGAGTGGGGCCATGTTCTAATTTCCCTATAAAGTTATCAGCCAACAACGGCCCCAAATTGATCCCATGACCGCTCCGTCAAGCAGACGTTTAACCTTACTATTAAAGGTAAATTGAACACATAAATTTAAGTGAAGTAGTACTTTTTAACCAATCCTCCTGAAAAGTTGCGTAGATTGGCAGTTGCCAGGTCAGCTCACACACGTAATCCACCGTTTCGAGAATTGGAAGGTATGTAAACAGCGACTGGGCATCAAACGATATCATAATTTTGTCCGCAAATTTGAATTCAGATAGCTTCCCAATGATTTCAAATGTGTCTCTAGCGCAGTAAGTGCAAAGCACATTCCGTAACGGTTGCAACTTACCACTATCCATTTGGCCAAAATATGTTCTGGAAAGGCCCACCATGACCGAATGCGCATTTGGGCGCCTTCCTTGTAAACTTTTGGAAGGCCTTTCAATCACGATAAGTGTCCACCTGAAGGTTACAACTTTACGAATTCGCTCTTCGTGCTAAGTTCGCCTAACATTATTCGCCTGCGGCAGCCGCTCAACTGTTTCTCTAACTTCCCTGTGTTATCCTTTCCTGCCATAAGCCTCTGGAACTTACCTTCGTCACAGATGATGTGCTGCATTTTATAGATATAATCCACTCTATATGTTTGCACTAAGACCCATCCCTTATCTGACCTATAAATAAGTTACTCGGTGTTTAACGCTGCACTTGACTAATTTTGCTCCACTGTTATAATACCATTACATGGTGTTTTAGCAGTCACATATTCATGACAATTATTCAGTAGGTTAGATGGTAGGTCCTCATCGCCACCAGACGTTGGAAGCAAACATTTTGCCTTAAAAGTAGGCTTTCAAACTGCGCCTCTAAAGCTGCCTGCTTTTACCTGGAATACAAAACTTGGGGCCAAATGAAAACACCTCCAAATATACCGGGCTTATTACCCCACTGGAAAGGTTAAACACATAACGTTCCATATTATTCGGAAAGATCTTCTGTGGGACTTAGTTGTTAAGCGTACTAAGTACATTTCTGCGCTTACCTACTCCCATTTTAGCATAATCAATTCCACATATTCCACAAAGGTCTGGTTTAGATTTTCAGACAAGCCCAACATAGCTGAACACCTTTGCGTAGTGAATATCTCTAGCTGTTACAGTTGAACCCTGATGGAGCATATAATTGAGCATACTTTAACAATAAATGCCAGCCCGATTTGACGCTCTCCCCACACAAGCAGCCTTAGGTAATTGCTTGCGTCTGAAGAGAGTTTACCGAAAAGTATTCTTTACCCTGAAATTATCTCTGGGCATAATATCGGCGTCTTCCATCTTGACACCCCGCAGCCATTTGAGGCATTTACCTGCATTATTGATGCTATGTTCGGATCCGGCAATCAGGTGATTTAACTTCATAAATGCTTTGCAAATATATACTAAAGTTTTCCGGTGTTTGAGATGTATGGTCCGAAGAAGAATACATATTTATTCACTTTGGGTATTCCCTAACAATACGCCGTGATTGTATCTTCGACTTTCACTGTCCATCACCCAAGGTCAACCAGCTCATTTCTTGCCTGTAAGTTCGTCGGCGTTGCGTTGGTCTGGTTGGTCAGCTTTCAGCTGGGATCCTGATCAATCGGACAATAGGTAGTTGTGACTGACAGCAGTTATTTGGCCTTACTAACGTACTCCAGTTTATGCACTATCATTTTCATGCATCCCTTATCCGCTGGAATGATAATAATTATCTTTCATTTGTAGATTTCGGAGCCCCACTTGTTTTTCTTGGACAGAATCTGGTTGACGTTGTTTCGACTTATCAACGGGACAACTGTTTGTCAAATTCCATGTTGAGTCACCGCTGACATAACGTTTGATTTCAATGCGTGTTGTAAGCTTGTCCGTTAATCTTTATCTTGCGCTTATTTTAGGTTAAATTCGAGCCCTTTGAACAGGACATCCTCTTCAGCTGCATAGAAGGGGCAGCGCCATAATTTTTGATCCATTCTTCACTGCTGGCTAGGATAAACTTTTCAGTGAGTTCGTGAAACTTTATGTTTGGTGCAATTCTGCGTCGGTACCTTCTATTCTATGTCCGAAGTTTGATCGCTGATTCCAGTGCTTCCTGTTGTTTTTGGCCGAAAGCCTACAGGCAACTTTTCCTATCGATTTTATGGCATTTTCATATTTGTAAAGGCTTTTGTAAAATACCAGCTACTGCATTTTGGATACTTGGGGTAATAACTCAGTTTCATACAGAGTGTAGTCGTCACGGTTCTAATAGTTTTTATGGTTTGGTTGGAAAAGCTTTCCGCATGCATTGATTAGGCGCGCAATGCTAGTACGTGATATGTGCACAGCCATCCATGTGACACATATGTTTGAACATTATGCATAATCATTCAAGGTCCGGCGCTAAACTCACGTCTATATATCCAAAGGAAATATGAAATTTCATTTCAATCAGTAGCCAATCTAGGCAGATAGAAGTGCGCACCGTACATAACGCATTGTCCATTTGGTCGACAGCTACATAATTTGCTTCATGACACGAATTTCCTTAGCTTGGTTTCACACATTAATAAGTTTCACCTTGCAGACGCTACGCGCGCAAGTCCCTTCATTGTCGTTTGCATCGAAATACAAAATTTCGGGAAAATTGAGCGTTTTATTTCCCTCATGACGATGAATATCCTCAGAACCAGTCTCGAAAGTGAATATACCACTGGTTGATTCGGGGTAGTTGCACTCATTCGCACGCGTCTACTGGTGTCATTTCGTGAAATTTTTCTAAAGGTTATAACGGCGAATACTTTTAGTTTGTGCGCCGTCGAGAAGAATAAACTGTCGCAGGTAATCAGCGACACTGTCTGAAAGCGCAGTGGGTTCAGGGCTTGTCACCTGTTTCTTTATTATGTACCGCATGTGCAAGTGTATCGCCATGCAAACGTCACTATAACTAGCTGTATGTTCAGTGGCTTCACAGTTCTGCAAGCAGAAGTTAATTCACAGCTTAGGAAGGAGGATATATATTGTTAACCACTAGCTACTACGTAAACTAAAAACCATGACGCCGAATCGGTTTTCAGCATGCTTCGTGTATTGGAGCGTCTTTGACCTTTCTGTAAAGTTTCCTGGCTGCTTATCCGATGTATTAGTTTTGTTTCACTGGAATGCCGATTTCTCTTCAATTTGATAGCCGGTTGACAAAATGTTGTGATATAAGTTAAGCAATTTTGATTCTTGCAGGTCAGATCCCTTTACTTCCAGAATGGATGAGGTCATCATAGTCAACACTGTTCCAAAGCCTGGGAGATCAGGAATTATTATGCCGACACAACCTATGGACCCGTGTTACGAGGATCCTGTCCTCGCTCTCTCTGCTTTCCAAAAATGCTAAATTCGTCCCATGTGCTGGAGACCGTATATGGGATACTGCATTGCACCGCATCCTACCATACCAATGGAGATCTACCTTGGTCCAGATTTGTTTAATCCTTCCATACGTGGTAACATACTTCCGATTCCCAGTACACAGTATCTTGCCGAATTGCACGAAAGTTCTCGCCGCGCCATTCGGGGGTTTACTTTCGACGGTACAACGTTCAAACGCCGTGACAGATTTTCCTGTCTTTTCCTTTCCAATGCAGACTGTTTTCTTCAACTTTTAGATGTTAATTTGATCAGTTCACAAGCAGCGCCCTTTATTACTATACCAACTATACTTATCTATATATGATGTCCTAAGTAGTCTATTTTACTGCTCTCAGACCATACCCTAAGGCTCACATTGTTCTTTGCGAATTCCGTCTGGAGATTCCGAAGGCAAAGCCGCTGGTCTTGCATATTAGGAATTGCGTTGAAGGCAAGTGATGAGGCGGGGCTTCTTTACTTGTTCTCTGTTGATGGCCAATCCGGTGATATTCAATTAGACACTCGACTACAGTCCTCGTGTCGCAGAGCCGGCAGATCTTTTATCTAGTGCAGGATTTTGTGATATCCCAAATTCTAGACTTGAATTATTAAACGAGGAGTTATCTGTCAAATCTACCAAATTTTCCAACTGAAGCGCTGACGGACTTCCTAGTACCTTACGGAAAGTGGGCAGGCTTACATGCGAGGATTTTGAACTCGGACGTTAACATGGCAATGATATTTGCAAGACAGATAATGGCATTGCCCACTTTAGCAGCACACAGCAATTCTGCCAATTTTTTTCCACCTGCAGACCCCCGTCACCTGGTCAACCATGGAAGCAATATGACAACATCGCTTTGGGCTACCAGTGGGCAAATATATAAATGATTGCTAATATATCTATAGTGTAGAACTCTCCTCGGATCACGAGCACATATGTCCTAAGGCATCCGGATATCCTTGCAGCACACAGCATTCCTTCCGAATTAGCATCCATGTAACCAAGCGTTCCGCCTCCAGTGTTCTGAACGACGTTCAAGAAGCCTTTTCCATCGGCCTTAATAGTACTTTGGGCTTGGGGATTGTGAAACACTCTGCAAAATGCCGCAATCCTATGCATGACACTGCGGCATCGTTTTGCGTTGTCGTTGATTATCCTGTTGATCCCCATAGATCTCCATGATCTCTTCAGATTCTTCATACTTTTGAGCGGTTCCCGCTGGAAGTGGATATAATTTACCACGCAGGACTATCGACCACAAGGCCGAAGAGATCCGTTAGGAAAATCGCGGCCGTTCATTGAGACTGAGCAATTGACCACCTGGGAGAATTGCTGTAATCCGCTGCTCCCAAACCGATCCACTGGCTGCAAAATACCAACCATAACCGAAGTCATGTGCGCAACCTGTACATTGCTTATTCATAGCCCGAGACGTAGACTTTAGTGCTTCGCTGAGCACGCCGAGTAACAGCTAAGTTTGCTTGCAACACCAAGGACTTCCAACTCCGTAACCCACAGGACTCTTTTGTTTATGGAAGCTTCACCGTCATGTAGCGTTGCAGTTGAACTTTAGTTTCTGAACACCACAAGGCACGGGTTCAGGCAGGTGTTCAACAGATGCTGTAAAGTGTTGCTTATCATCTGTGCATAAATAACTTCCCTCTTTCAAGCGATTTGGTGAACTGGCATACTTCCGCTCGAGTGTGGACAGAAGCATATCATTCCCTACCTTCCTAGAGCTACCCGGACATATTACGCCAATCATGCCAGTAATAGTCACATTTTTCTCCGCATTTGAAGTGCACGCCGCACAGCTTTTAAGGAGACCCAGACTATTTTGCCAAATGAACATAAGGAAAGAGCAAGCTGGTTCATCCATGGCTAGAGACTGTATCGAACAATACTTTGTAATCAGCCAAATGCCGGCTGGTCGTGCAATGTCCGGCGGTACAAAATCGCTTATTTTCTTAGACCTCCAAACCGAGTTCGACTCAGTTAACCATGCCACACTTATGAATTTTGCGGCGAATCTCGACGGTTTACCTTCTACAATACATTCACCTTAATTCTTGACCGTGTACGTGTATGGCGGAACTCCATCCTCCTTGATACCAACAGTGGTATGAGATAAGATTGCCCATCAGTAAATTTCCTTTTAGCTCCGCTGTGGACAATTTGCACAGTTCGCTGCTCATCGGCAAAACAACTTTCTTACAGCTGCTTAAAAATGAACCGAATACACGTCTTGGTGTATTTTTGAAATTGTTGTCAAACAGATAAACTCGAAAACTGAGTCAACACCAACATTTATACCGATGAAGTCTATCTGCATCTCTAATGCTCAGGTTGCTTTTGCCAATCTCCAAAAACTGTGGTATCGACGTATCTTTGTTCTCTCCCTTAATGATGGAGTGTATAATTATATGGTGTGAGAGGTCTCGTCCTTGGGTTACGAGGATTAATTATTTATCTATGCAGCTTTTTAAAAGATATCCGCTTTGCCTCATTTCTGTCTTCCGTGCATCGTTTGCGTAAGACCATAAAAGCACATTAGAAATAACGAAGTACATATGAATATCTTGCAATAAAACAGACATTGTAATCAAAAGAGAGTTAGACGAACAAGCTTGTTTT
>CALYDF020000581.1:0-36076 GCA_944474145.2 Dicrocoelium dendriticum | reverse complement strand
GATATATCGCAGGAGCTTAACCGCAGGTGTCGCTTCTTACCTACCGTCGCATGTATCTACAATCCACCGAATGGGCCTAACGTGAATATCACCGAAAGGACTTCTGCAGTTGATTTGGCATCAGAGTTGCCAAGCAACCAGAAGATAATTTCCGGTAAGTTCAACCTACCGAAAAGGCGCTGGTCGTCCAGCCCAACATCTACCTCGCAAGCCATTTTTCTTACTTCCATCAGAGCTGGGGTTTGGAGATAATGGATTACCAGTTCAACCAGCCCCGCCATTCTATTAACCTTAATATTCACATAGCGAATACCCAACCCACAGTATGAGATAGTAACCAATTTTCCTGGCAGGGAACATCAAATATCTGACAGTTTCCACATTAAAATAGTCACTAAACTTGCCTCTACTCCTCCACTTGCAACACATAAAATAAACTGGGATTGCTATCAGCACTACATCCATTCCGCCGACTGGGATTTATTATTTTGCCTAACAGTGTGTGCACGCTGTGGAGTAGTTTGATAAAAAATCACACTATTCCATAGCCCTCAACGCTCCGCGAGGTGTTCATATTCCTCTTGTCTCCAAAGTTGCCGTAGAACATTTAATCAGCGAGAAAAATAAGAAAATTAGACGCAAGACATAGAGAGACCCATGAACTTGCACTTCTTTTACAAATGCACGGAGTTATCACCAGAGTCAAACATGCGCAATTTACACGACGAACAAATGAAGAGCACATAGCCACACGAACAATCTGCAAAGCTACGGAGCTTGTCAGAACGCTACCTCGTAGAAACAGTGATGATCTCTACTGATAACCGAAATTGTTGACTGTAATGGCCACTTTCTCCATGATCCAGCTGAAATCCGTGAAGCATTCAGTAACATTTTACCACTTCCATGCGCCCTAAATCCGATCTAGTGTTTGATAAACAATCGGCAATAAGCTATCAAGGACGCTGTAATGAAGTTCAACTCGAACTAATTTGGATTCAATGACTGAAACACTACTTGTTGCTGCTTTCAACGTATCCCGCAAAAAAGACCTTTTTCTTACATGCCTACAGTCAACTTACAACATTGCTCAACTCGAGAGTTTCGCAATAAGATTTTACTGAATATACGGAAGAAGAACGAAGGTTCTCTCTAACTTCTTCCTGGCTTGGTATAGCTGTCTGTGGGATTAACTCCCAATATCAATTAGGTTATTGGACAATGTGACAACAATTAGAGGCAGACTGTCCAGTTGCATTGAGCTAAATACCAGATGCACTATATTCACAGGGGAAAATCCTCGATGAGCTATCCCAAGATGGGCCCAAAAACATCTGAACAACAGTTTTCAAAACTAGGTTTTTGCCTCAACAATTCAACAGAACCTTACTAAATGAAACGCATAAACCGATATTCCAACTATGCGTGTCATACATGCAAGAGCATGGGTACTTTGTACAAATTGATCTGTGCCGCTTCCGACATAGTTTCTCGCATCAGGAGAAGTATACAGTTTATGATTATATCCTCCTACCTGCACCATTGAAAAATTCATTAAAACAGCCTTCGTTGGACCACAGTTAGTGGTGTGTAGCTGCTTTCACGTGAGCGACGTCATGGTTTGGCATATGCCGGCGACATTGCACGAATCCGTGAACATCCCTAACATGCCAAAATGAACTGGACAGATTTACAATAGATGTCAGTCCTTTCGGGCTATGCTTTGCATCACAAAATGTCAAGTATTTCTGTGGGATTGGCAAGGACTAAACACTGCGCTGGGCATGGTAGGGAATCAGCAAGAACTCGTTCAGATTCTCAAGTATTTCGGCAGCTCTGTTAGCGTCCGTGGAAATAACGATGCTGTGATGTAACGTATGGCAATTTCTTGAGGTGTTTTTGACAAACACACCAAACTTAGCGCCGACGCGAAGTCACTATCGCCTTGAAGAGAAGGGTTTACAATGCGGTCCTACCTCCAAATCGCCCTACGGATTGGAAACCTGAGCAAATTATATACAGTGGCTTGTTACTTTCGGTCATCACAGGCTTCCCGTCATAAAGCAAGTCTGTTGGGAAAAACGCGTCAGCCAGCAGCGTGCTCTGCGTCATGTATTTAGTAAAGTACGAGCGATATACCACTCTGCACAAGCTGTGATATTTGAGTCATGTGAGGCGCATGACAACATACCGTCTTCCGCGTCATGGATGGTTTGCGTATTAGGGGATGTGGAAGAATGTGGAATAATAATCCAGGAGATAAATTGGTCAATGAGTATGAAGGCTCCTAATTCAAAGCAAGCGCTGGTTGGTGTCTCCTGGATGCTGGTTTGGATTCCGTAATAAGATAAACACGTTTCGTTGAATTTATAATTTACTTGGTAAGGAGCCTGCCCAAGTAGCGTTTGTGTTGGGAGTTAAGCTGTCCCTCCTCATATCGCTTAACTTCTCATTCCAGCTACCATTTCAAAGGTGATGTTTAATATGAACTAACAAGGTATTGCATATTTGTAATTTTATGTTTTATTTTTACTATCTTCTTTTTGCGGTAAATTGGCGAAGATATGTTTTTAAACTACAGCCAACCTGCACTGACTACTGATGAGGATGTTTGGCAGTATTAGGGTGATTTGTACAAAAACATTGTTACCAAACTATTTACGTCTAAGAACGTAGCGTATTTTGCCTAGAACTTTTTTTTAAATTTGAGTAAAAGAACAGATAATTAAAGCTCCCATATGATGTCCGGTAAGTTTGCATTCATAGATGATTCCTTAATATCCTTTAAAACGCTTCTGCAGATGTAGCGTGAGTCAGAATGGAAGGTACTCCCTATTTTTCCTTAAGTTCTATCACATTTTTTAATGTTTGATCTGACTGTGAGATGCAGAACCTAACGAGAGCATTCGGTCTTCAAGTGCTTACAGATAGCTTAGTTACATCCGGACCAAGAAATATAATACCTCTAATGTAGGTTCACCTAACTCTAGCATATATGACGTTCATGCACGAAATGGCACAGCTGAAGTCCCACTTCTAGGTGGAGAAACAAAAAGCGTATATTTTGTTTCATGTCTCCATTGCATATTTTCAGTATTCAACTAGGCTAGGACATCCGAATAATTGCCATTAGCTAGTGTGTTTTGCAAGGAGAAACAAGACTATCATTAACTCTTTTGTTCTAAATCCCTACAAAATTTTATCATACCCGAACACATATCATCTCACAATGTCGAGAGACATGTTTATTACCCCCTTATTTCGGTTAATATTTTTGCCCCATAATTTAACCAATTGATTGTATTCCCCTGTTATTATGTTGGTTACGAGTGGGCTGATCTCCTGTGATGATGGTTTGAAGCTTCTAAGCAACATGTATACCCACGCCAAACGACTAACTGGTGAATATAATACGGGTGCAGAAATTAAAATTTGTGCCAATCTGAACTACTGAAATCATGCTTAATGGCATATGACGCCAACCGGTGAACCAGGCAACATGCACGCACAAAATACAACTATGAATGACGGAAGGGCTTGAGCGACAAGTTCACCAAAGAACTACAATTGCCCAAATGATTAATAGAATTGATAGTGGCCTGTGTTTTTTAAACCACACCGATGCATGGCAAGATGGGGCGGGGAGTTGCGGGTGAAAACTCTTGAGGCACTATCCTGCATGGAAGCTGATATCCGGGGACGGTTCCAGGAAGCCCGTATTACAGCACTTGTTCTCTTTTACAATACTTCATTTTGTATTGAATCTGTTGTGTACCTAGATCCTAGTTACTCCGTCTACACCGTCCTGTCTTACCAATATTTTCCATTCACTTATTCCATAGAACATAACCTGGCACTTAGTTGTGCTGCATTTCTTCTATACACCACAAATCGGATAACTATTGCACACTTTCCTAATCACCCTGTCTTTGGCATCTTCTGCAATTCTACGATCCACTAAACACGTCCTGAACTTGCAGTGAACAGGTGTTCGTTTCTTTATCTACGTATCTCTGCAATTCTCTCATATCAACATAACTTTTCTTTGTACAGTTGCTCACGCCCTAAATATAGCCACAAGGGAAGGCTAAAGGAATGCAACCGAGCTCACCCAGCATTCTAACCATCTGGCATCGCAAATGATATCTTGCTTAGGCCAGTTCCACAATAAGACCTAGCAAAATTTAGACACCACACTATGCCTAAACTCCCTACCATCTAACTATTTTCTATTATTCTGCTAAAGCAAATTGAGTTTGATGATCCACTGGCTTTGCCTAAAAATAATCTTTCCTTCTTTTCGACGCTATTTAACTTGTGTATTGCTCAAATGTCTTTGATTGGTGACTCTAACTGCTTCATCGTTTTCATATTCCTTCCCCTACATCAAACCGCCGCAATCATGGCATCACCAAGCTGCACCGAAGACACCCAAATGAGAATGCATACGAACTGGCATCATATGGCGACAGAAATCCAAAATAAAATTATTTGCAAAAATATCACTTTTGTAACCTTGTAAATACCCAATCCATTGATAACTTCGCATGCCTGAGCGGGTTGCACATTCAAATATGATCCGTCCCTTAGTGGGCTCGGTTTCTCAGTAACATGAGAAGATATGCCATAGTATGATTTTACCGTTAAGGTTCATCATCCGCAATATAGTTAGACAATTATTCTTTGGAGATCACGTCTCATTATGCAATGCAAGCGGTTTGCGAATGAAAGGCCTTTTTCCAAACGATCCTTTCAACGCTATTGATTGTGGGAAGAAGGATACTCTCGCACGCTACTGATGAATATATTGCTGCGGATAATGTGCCTGCTGCGTCCTGATTTTTTCTTATAGCCCCATACCCCAAGGGAACGTCACGATAGGTGTGCATCCCACATGATTCGCGTTGTATTTCACAAGCAAACTTTACCAAGCTTTCTACGTTACCAGAGGATTAAAGTTTTCAAATAACGGTTAGCCAGGTAGTTGGTTTCTTTAAACTAATTATTCGTAATATATAAAACCAATCAGTGAAATTTGCGAAACAATATTATGAACTATTTCTTTGAAATACTCTAGCTGCTACTGGTGCGCATCCATTCATAAATCGTCGACAAGGCTGAAGCTGGCTATTTTCTGCAGAATACGAACCTAAAATCCGATCCTACTGTACATTGCTCAAAATAAGTGTGTTACGAGTATCCAGTAACCGCAGAGAATTAAGATTACTGCGTTTGATATCAGTTTATACCACCTGCGTGTTTGACTTCCACAGACTTATTTGAGTAACGTGCCAATGGCTGTAAACTTAACGCAAAAATATGTTGACATTTAGAAGTAATTTGAAGAAACAAACAAATTTAAAAATAGTGATTATATGATTTTGCTTGATGGCACTACGTTAGCAATTTACAAAAGGACGTTGCGCCGGTTTAAATCATCTCCGCTAAAATGCTTGATCCAGTTTCAACCATTGAGTGCCATTGAGTTTGTATGATAACCTATACATTAATTACATTTTACACTGTTTCACTCAGAGCTGCGTCCAATGTACGAGCAGGTTTCAATCCATTGCGTAAGAAGCGGTTAAACATGTTTCCATGATGCGTTCCCTTTCAAATATTTAAACTTTGGTTGCCACATGCGCTATCAAAGCACTTGTACACAGGTGTTGCCTGACACATGAGCTGTTGCCTTGTTAACCGCCGGTACATGTTTGACTTTCTTCCTGCCTGCCTGCAGTATGCTTTTTAACAAATTTTAAATTTAATTGCAGCGTGAAGCTTTGTATTTGTTTTTAGGTAGAACTCGTTTAAAGTTAGTTTTTCCGAAAATTAGCTTTCAGGTTTGACCATAATTCACCATAATTCCTCAACGCTTTAACCAGTACACACCAAATTGGTTAATTTGATGAGTGAGATAGAGTGACTAAATGATTATCCTTTAAATATTTCATTAGTAAATAACATAGATCGCTAAATGTATGTCATAATAAAAGGTTATCTCTTAGACAACTGGTAAAGAAACAATGGAACAAATAGTAACGGTCGTACCAAAACTTTCCAATTTAGATGACGTACAATAATAGTATATGTACGGCTACATCCCGCTTACAAGTTATATAGATGCATATCGTCAAAACAACATCAGCAGATTCGTTATAAAGATGGCAAATGCTATGTGCTAGATGGTTTGTTGTATGAGTTAGCAACGTAAATGGTATTAAGCTGTGAAGTTTAGGAGATTTGTGCTAGTATTTTTGGTATATCTTGACAAGTATTTTAATGACATTTCGAGCATAACAACATGTTTGCCGCTTGAAGACAAAAACAGCATAATGAGCTTGACCTCGTTATTTGCTTTGTTGTGGTAGTGACAATGCTCCGTAACAAATAGATACTAATTGAATAATATCGAGTACATTCTTTTTGTTTTCTTATTATTTTGATTTAAATAAAATGTACTTAACTTCCTACCTAGTTTCTACAAATCCGTTTTATCATGACGCGTAGCACGTGAAACAAAATTTTGGATTTATTTAGTCCTTCATGAATACTTCAGTTATCATTTCGGTATAAACGTGGATCCGCAATTTTATCTTTGTCACACACTGTAAGTTAGAATTAAACATTACGTATATTAACATCTGTTAATTGAATCTCAATTTCGGATAAGCATTATAAAAATGATATTTAAATATTCTCGAACCTGGAATCCAAAGCGGTTGGTGATTTTCTCTCTCCAGCGGTGAAATACATTTTCGTGCGCTCCTCCGAGATATAAATAATCAGCAAGGTTGAAATTTTTCGAAAAATTTCCGGGGATCACAGACATCTGAATTTCTGACTCCGTCAATTCACCTTTATCAATCTTGGTAGTAATTATGTTGTCCTCGACGTTATACCTAAGGAGAACGGAGAATCATTTGATGGCATATCGATACGATCTTTTACGTTTGAGCGCAGTACAACACTAAGATTTCATTAGTTTTTATACTGATGTGAATTATGAAGTCATAACTTGCAGTAATGAATGGTCTAAGAGTGTTTATGTCTGAAACTGAATACTTGCTTTACTTATTTTACAAAGTACTGAACGATTGTTTTCCAAACTTAACCCATCAGCAGTAATACATAACGAGCTATCGTAATGAAGGAACGGAGCCCATCAAGTAATTAATTTTTATTATTATTTTAGTTGACCAAATTAGCTTAATTATGGGCGTTCCGTGTGAGATTTACAACCAAAATTTAAATTGATTTTGCTCACAAACATAGATGTTCCACCTGTGTCATTTTGTCAATGTCATCATTATTTATTTTAAGATATTCGTGCTGCAAGAACTTCCCGAAAAATATTCTGAAATATGCCCTACATAGTATACAAATCGCTCTGGAATAGCACCACAAATGTACTTGCCTTAACATCTCAACTTCGTGCCAATTGTTGTCATTCATTCTGTTAGACGACAATTGATATCTCTGCAGCCCACTCCCCATATCAAAGCTGAGGAATAAGCTAGCTTTATGAAGTTCAAACAAGATAAAGTCACCACTGGACAGGTCTGAATTGAAAAGTAGGAGTCCGTTAAGCTGGGTTGTGCGGAAGGCAAACCGTAGGCTGAACTTGCCATACAGCTGCAGGGAAGGACACATCAAGTATCCATACGCATCCAAAAAAGTGATGATATTTTCCAGATGGTGATGATTACTATGTAAATGTCGTGTTCTTCGCCTTGCTGATGAATACGAAACTCCTTCTGACGCAGTGGTGCCATCATGAAAATAGTGGGTGATGCCAGGCAATTTTTCGGTAATTTTTGGCTCCTGATGTCTGACATGGAACTGTGCTGACAACCACCGATCTCTTACTAAAAAAATGCACAAATAACAGACGTGTTAAATTAGCGTATCGTATTCAAACTTCCAAAAGCAAAATAAGCAAAACATGTAGGATTTAAACCACCATAATGTACAGTTAAATCATTTCCTTCAAGCTTATGTTTTTCGCTTAAATAATAAAAGTAATTTTAAAACATTTAACTGCTGATGCACCGCGAGCTTCAAACAAATACGCTTCAGTGGAATCAAGCCTTGCAGCCTATCATTCATCCGATTATTCATTTAATTTTTACTTTGACTGCAGTCCTCCGGAGTGTCTAACTAGGATCAAATGTGTAAAAGTAAATATCTTTGTTAATACAAATATAGGTTTACCCAACTGCAACTTACTTACTTTATTTACTTACTTACTTTACTTACTGCAAAGGAATTGTATATTTAGTTGTATCTGATGCAATTCCGTGGTAGACAGTTAGTATTTAGCGATCTTCGTGCGGCGTAGTAATGCATGATAATCACTTAAGTTGCAACTAATTATTCATTTGCTTACTTAGGTAAAGTTTATAAAATTGCTGTTTCGGTTAATTTTAGCAAGCATATATCCGCATATATTCATATTCGAGCTCACATTGCTTTATTAAAATGTAGTAATGTTTGAATACCCATGCTGAAGATTTTTCAATGAACCACACTTTCTAATTTTTGCCCCCTGAAAAACCTACAGGGCATGAGAACGAAGATCACTACTATGTTGAATCGTATTTTAACCATGGATTATTAAAATCAGATGAGAAACCAATGTCAGTGCTGTTTTCTAGGCGATTCGATTGGAACATGGTTCGAAACGTCTCGACATTGTGATACATGGAGAATGTCATGATCAATTACAGTACGCACACTAGGACACAAATAATTTCGCATAAAACTTGAATTGAAAAGTATTTTAGGGTAGTCTGCAGATGAGTGAGAATTTTGTTTCATCAATATTACTTTAGATGACTTCCCCAAATGTGGAATGATTAATTTTCTTCCGCTGATGGCTTTGCAACTTTGTCAGTAGATGCATAAGAAGCACCAGCGAAGAATTCAGCTGACACGACATAGAATGGAAAGCGTAATACACATGCCACCAAAAATTATATGAACAGGATTTATATAATCCATGGGAGGAAAAATCCAGTTGAGTTGGAAGATCAAGCGGTGCACGTTAAAGAGCACTGGTTGTGTATGAGCAAGTGTCAACAATAAACTTCAACTTTTGTACAATAATATTTGCAAGCGTCGCAAACTAAGTAAAGGAGTGCTGGGTTCTGAACTCAGATGAAATTATGTTAGAATTTTAGACCATATTATATTACTCCTCCTGCGAGTTTTAAATATTGTTTGTGGATGAAATTAGCGCACAATCTATGTTTGTTTGTGCTTTTGAATTTTTCTTTGTCAATTCTACCCACATTATATCCCATTAAGCTAACGTTCGCGAAAGGACAAGAATGCCTAAATCTACGGATAAGAACCTTTATACGATTAATAAAGAAAAACTAGTGCTTTCAGTGTGCATTGTTATGCAATATTGCCAAACCTAATCTAGTAATCTGAGCAATGAACAATGAACAATGAATTTATCCGTTGCTTTACAAGTTGCTTTACAAGTCCTGTTGGATAGTTGGTGGGGATATCAACATAATAATTATGATGAAAAGGATAGTAAAATAGTTAATACTTTAAATACGAAAATAAGGACTTATATTTTGCTTTGCTGCAGTCCTGCGATCCACTTAGATTCACAACACTCACAGGTAACAACAAATAATTCCATGGTAAACTCCAGGTGTAGGATAGAGACATAGTGTAAAGTAACAAAGTGTAAGTGTATGAGTGCATCGTCCAACCGTCTTTTAAATATTGTTAGTGTCGGTGCAGAGACGACCGATTCTGGGAGAGCATTCCACGGGTGACAGACACGGATGGAAAAGAAATTTCTGCTACACTCCAGACGACTGTATTGTTCTGCGAGTTTTGCTGAGTGGCCCCTCAGGTTTGTATTGCTGCTGAGTTGCAGTAAAGGGCGGCACACATGATGTGGGTCTCGCGGAATCAAGTATGCCATAATCAGGTCGCCTCGTAGTCTGCGATAGCTTCCACCGAACAAATCCAGTCGTCGCAGCCTCTCCTGGTATGAAAGGTTGCGCATTCCAATTACGTTCTTAGATGCCCGGGGTTGTGGCTGCTCCAGTGCATCAAGATCGTGTTTCAGCCATGGATGCCAGGCTTGAATTGCATATTCGACATGGGGGCGAACATACGCACTGAGCATTTGTCGAAATATGGAGCTGTTTATTTGTCTAAACGCCCGCCTCAACAGCCCAACGTGTTGGTTCCCGGTCTTCGAGGCCTTTTCGGATTGCCTGGAGCAACCCAAGTCATCTTGAACCAGGACACCCAAGTCACGTTTGAGAGTTGATTGTTGCAGTACATCCGTTCAGAGTCGGTATGAGTAGCTGCTTTGATGTCGGATTGAAAGCACCTTACATTTACTGACGTTGAAATGCAATAAGTTTTGGATCGACCATTGATACACTGTATCTAAGTCACTTTGGAGCACATGTTGGTCGGCGTTCGCCTGGATCCTGCGCCAGATCTTGATATCGTCTGCAAACATTACGAAGTTTGAAGCGATTCCCTGTGGAAGGTCATTAATAAACACCAGGAACCAACGTGGACCTAGAACTGAGCCTTGCGGCACACCACACTCGACTTGTATGTGGTCCGATAAAGAGCTCCGAACTCTGACCACTAATTGCTGTTGAAATAGAAAGTTGGCGATCCAGCTTAAAAGAGGGTCTCCGATCCCGTAATGCTGCAGCTTGGATGGTAGTATCCGATGGCCTAGACGATCAAAAGCCTTGGAAAAATCCAGGTAGATCACATCAACACCTTCTCCAGCGTCGGCTGCCTCGGTCCACCTACTGCGTGCAATGAGTAAATTAGTTGTACATGACCGCTGTCGACGGAAACCGTGCTGTTCAGGAGTGATGAGGTTGCAGTTTTCCAGATAGCACACCAACGCATCGGCAACTATGGATTCCATGACCTTGGAGAATATAGGAAGAAGGGTTACTGGGCGATAGTTGGAGGGATCAGATCTGCTTCCACTTTTGTGAATCGGGCTTATTATTCCAAGCTTCAACATGGCGGGAACTTGGTTCCGGTCTAAGCAGTGCTGAAAAAACTGAGCTAAATATCCTGCCAGTTGGTTTGCTGCTACTCCCAATGCCTCTGGAGGAATAATGTCAACACCCGGCGAGCTGTGTTTGCGTAGAGAAGTCAGCTTTTGCAAAACAGCCTCTGCGGAAAAATTGATGTGGGTTAGTCCTGGTGAGCAGAACACAAATCTTAGTAGATCGCTTGGTGGCAAGACCCTCTAAACGTGGGGGCTTATTGCATCTGCAGCGCGTTTGCATCTTCCATAGACGTTCTTGTTGGGCCCTCAGCTGTCTTGAGTGGAGGAAATCCTTGCCTCACCTTTCGTAGGCTATTAACGTGCTTGTACAGCAGTTTGTGGTTAGCACTGAAGGTTTTTGCGGTGTTCTGCTGATAGGCGGCTTTGTCTTCTCTTAACAGTTGAGTGCAGTGGTTACGTTGGGCTACGTAGTTGTCCCAAGTTTCTGGTGCTGGAGCTTCTCTGTACACTCGCCATGCTGCGTTGCGTACTGTCATCCATTTTCGGGTTCTGCTCCTAACGAAAGAAACGGATTTGCACTTATTGCAAGCTTTTATCTCTGAAGCCTGTGCAATCAGCTGACTCAATGTTTTGACGAACTCGAGCCAGGCGACTTCCGGGGGTTCTTCTTTGAGGAAAGACCATGTTGTGGCGCTGACTAGCTGGGCGAGTCGGTCGTACCTTGTGATGGTTCGCACAGTATCATCGTTATCATTCCGATATTCTGCATAGCAGACCAAGTTGAAACTGATGACTGCGTGATCACTGCGACCCAACGGGCAGTCTAAAACCAACGCATCAATCATATGCTCCTCGTTGGTAAGCACAAAAACCACACAGAAGGCCTGTTACCAGTTCTGAACCGAGTGGGCAAAGTGATGTGGTTGTAAATAGGAGCAGTAGTTACTAGATCTTGTAAATCGGTTTTGAATTGTTCGCCGGTTGTGGCAGGGGATTCTAAACAATGTACGTTGAAATCACCCATGATAAGAAGGTGAGTGTACTTTTGTTGTAAACTGCACCTTAAAGTAGCCATTAGGTGGTAGTCGGTTTCGGGTGTTGAGTTAAGGGGGCGGTACACCAAGACAATAAGGCAAGCGTCCCTGCCTTTTAACTGCAACCAGCACCACAGAGAGTCGGGGAACTGCGAATCTGAATCTTCCACGGATTCGCACTGTAAGTCGTTTCGGTAGTACAGGATTACCCCTCCTCCTTTTGTGAGCCTATCGTTCCGGATCAGCGACATGCCGGGTAGTGACACTTCAGCGTCCGTCATTCCCGTGTGCAACCATGTCTCGGTGATACCAATGACATCATACGAGCCGGAAGCTTGGCGATCTTTCAGTTCAGCCAGTTTGTTAGAAAGTCCCTGAGCATTTGTATACAAGCAGGCCAGTTTCTCGGTCTCTAGGTGCCCGCAGAGAGGTGAAGCTGTCAAGTGTGGGAGAATGCCGACCGATGGGAGGTCGGCAGTTATTCGTTTTTTTGATGGGTCAATGGTACCTCGTTTGCAACTTGATTCGGCCAAAGTACGTCCCAGCCTTCGTTTAGACCTACTTCAGGGTCAATTAAAGCAGCAGTCAAGTTACACTTCTGTACTTTCGTCAGGATGCTTACTGCTTCAGTTGCTTTAATACTTGAGCTGTGCGAATTGTTTGCGACCTTTAACCGAATTTCGGAAGGAAGATGTTTCCGATTTCTCCGCCATCGATCCAAAACATCCTTTGCTTGTTGCTCTGACTGAACCACAATTTTTAGGATTCTAGGGCCGCATCCTCTATAATTCGATGAGAGAGGTATCCTGGTGAGCGATAGTGCCACAACATCATCCAAAGAAAGTGTTTCACGAATGAACCGCCACTGTTCTAAATCGTGCTTTCCGGTATCTTGAACATGGTTAGAAGGATGTTCTGGCACGCCATGTATGAAGACTGTGTTTAGGCGGTCTTGCTTGCTGTGCCCCTCTTCGGTGTTTCGTTTTGTCTAGAATAAGTGATAGTATCGTTTAAAGTGCACCAATATCAAGCAAATCGCATAAAGCCTGACACTATATTTCGTTTGGCCAGATATATTCAGATAATTAAGTTGAAGAAAATGCGAACCCAAATAACTAGTTCCTTGTAAGTGTGAATGGTATGGATAACAATACATTTTCAGCTAAAGCAAACACATGATATTAGTTTGAAGCACTATTAGTATAGTCACATATTACTATAGATAACGGCTTTCTAACGATGGTTACAACGAATATCTAGAGGTACGTAAATATGACATAAAGACCAAACCCAATTAAACACAGAAAGCCATTTCACATGCTTGGAAATTGTATTGATAGACAAAGGAAACATTTGTTGTGCTTTAAAATTTGCTTTAAGTTTTAAATCACATTTATATGCTAATCATGAGGAAATCATCAATATAAACAGCACCCATATATGTGAAATTCCTAGCCGCATAAACCTAAACGCTACGTATTTTTATTATAACTGCAAGCACATTATTAATTTTTTCTTCAAAATACTAACTAATGAATTATTGTTTTGCACACTTTTACTACTCTGCTATATACCAATCTAACTTTGGGCGCCTAAAGAAAAATCACTGTTGTTTGGTACCCACTTTTTGCATGCAAGAGCAGCTAAATTTCCAAACACCATATTTGTGTCGCATATGTAGCTGGAAAACAAGCTATAGTTGTATCTTTGCTGATTATATTCGCCTTCAAACTAGCATAAAATATGCTTAGATCGAATAACTATATCAATTTGACTGGTTCCATCAGAATAAACCTCATAACTTCCAAACCTAATCTAGTCACAAGGATCTGTAAAATTTCCCGTTTATATGAAGATAAATAGTATGTATTCCGCTTTTACAAGCACGTAAGTGGAAACAAGTTTGGTTTACTTGTTTTAATGTAAGTTCTGGAAAACACCTAAAAATAGATTTTTGGAAACAGTGCAGCAGATAGTGGAATCGCAAAACAGCAAATCCGTTGCTTTTCTTAACTGGTCTGCACAAACAAAAGCCATGGATAATTTAAGTGCGCTGGTTGATGGTTAATTGCTACAAACCCGGTGCCACAGAGGCCGTCTTACAGAATTGCTTTTGCTTCAATTACTAAAAGAAACAACCATATTGGGAGTAAACATGTTACTAGCTCACAATTTTTATATGTATTCATAGAAATATTTAGTTTTGCAACCTATTTTATAATCTGAATTTGTATTCAAGGAGCTTATGCTGGCGTGCAAAATATACCAAGTTAATTGACCAACATTTGCAGTAGATGCTAAAAACTTCTACAAATAAAAAGATTTCCGTTGGTCAAATCCACATAAATATTTTTGATATCGGCAGCCCATATAAAGACGAATATTATGTGACCACACTTATGTCAACAGAAACGTTAGCATTTCTTAAATAAGTGGTTGCTACTAACGGAACATTCAACTTCGCTAATTAACAGCTTTATATGGTTATCACAAAATGTGTATCTCATGAAACACTACTCGACACAGTGAAAAATTTTTCTCTACTTTTAATTATAAACCTCACTTAACAATGCATAAATATAAAATAGTGTTTAAGCAAACCGATGAGTGTGAAATTATCCTTCGTATTTTAAAGTGTTTGGTAGTTTCAACGCGAAAGCAAGATAGCATAATTCGGTTGCTCATACAAGATAGGTAGTTTCCACTACACCGCTGAGTAGAACAAATCCGAAAGACTATGAACAAGGGTGGTGAGCTTTGTCGCTTCCAAACTTTTTCTAGAACATACGTAGCCGGACGCCGTTATAGCAACAGAACGTTGAGAAAATCACCTAGAATATTGACCTTTGTGGGTACTCTGTTTTCCGCACTATAAAATATCGAATGCAAGCGTGGTATGTTGTTCAAAATACCGTCTTCTCTGTGCAAGAATCCAATTGTAATTGATCAGGAATATTCTGGCTTTAGGTTTAATTTATCCTCTAGGTTGTGAGGCTGACGAGAGGTTTACTGATTCTCCACTGAAAACCGGGGCGGTACAAAACTTTTACAAACCGACATGAATAAATACACACTGAACACAGTCTTTATCACACATAATCTTAACATGTGCGACCAGCATGTTAATGACATTCAGGTCCTGAGGCGCATGATAAAGTTACACTCTGTTCTTATTGTCAAAGTGAAGCCACCGCTGCAGTAACGTTTGTTTCATTAGCCAGACTACGACTAATGGAAAACGGACTTTAACATCCTGACTCAAGCAAGGAACGGACTTACTTGGTCTCGGTGCAAAGTACATATGTTTAATAATGCTAGTCAGCAGGCATATGCATTTCGAGTGTCAGGCCACATTAATTGGATACTGAAAATGGTAAACATGTTAGAAGTGGGGTAGCAAGTTTGGAAAGTATCTCAGCTCTGACTCGATGGGCGGCAAGGTATAATTTATCAATAAAATGAATTCAACATGCTTAAAAAGCGTGCGTTGTAAATTCGATGATCAGCTAAAAGCTGTCGCAAACTGGTACTGGTGGAGAATAGTTATTTAACAAAGCGTTTTCTAAAGCCAGTGTGATATGTTAGTAGTTGGGGTCTTGCACGATATTGAAGGTGGTATTGAATGTACGCATGCATTGGAACACCACGTTGCTTTCATGTTTGTAAATGCGTTGGGCTCTGCACTTTGTATATCATACTCCACAGTATGGTTGGCAGTGCAGAAAAATAGCGCCATCAACACGTCATAGTTAACCGCAAAGGTCATGCCGGCCCTGAGGGGCTCCAACACAATGAATATCAAGCAAATACAGATAATAATCACACCTGCTGTGGCTAACTTGTTTAAAAGTTTATTTACTTATTTTTATTACCCAGCCAGTATAAATTTGCATAAGCGAGCAAATTGCATAATGAAGTGAGACAAGTAAATAATAACGGAACACTTTGCTTAAAACCCAGGATATCCAGTGTTGTCAAGAACATTTTTCAAAAAAGTTTGCAGCAGCTTTTTTAGTTCAGCGGATTTACCGACGCAATAACAAGACGTCACTCTGTATCGACAACCCGCTGTTGATGAGACCTGCATTGTTGCTGGTAGAACACTAAGACAATTGAATCGAGCTGATCTAAATGGATTACAACAAAGCTTTTCACAGAGTGAATAAGGTTTTGCTCTCCAAGCTGAGATACTGCGGATTTGTTGACTTACTGCACTGGTGGATCCGCAGGTTACTCCTCGGATGAAAGTGAAGAGTATAAGTTGAAAGTCAAGTAGCCACTTGGTATCCGTCTACTAGAGAGGCACCTAAATGCACTGTGTCGGGGCATACTTTGGTCATGGTTTATGTCAACGTAGGAACTCAGCCACTTCCGTCGCCGTTTTTCCTGTAAGCGGACGACCTAAAGATTTGGTCAGTGATTAGTAGACACGATACCCAGCGCCTAACTTAACAGGGCCTCAAATGCCTCCACATTTAGACTTCAGTAAACAGCCTTTAGTTAAACCATACTGATCATTCTTCAGAAAATTATTAAAGTATGGTGACAGTCAAATCTATATCGCTGACGGCCAACTGCCACATCACGAATTATAGTGATTGAAGAAGGCATACTGTTACTTCGCGATTTGAATTCGTCGGGCAATTTAAGTATTTTACATTGAAACGGACCGCGCATTCTCCGGGGCTTCAAATGCAATTTTTGCAACTGCTCTGAATGCAACCCGCCTGCTTATTGCAACACAACCAGATCCGAGGCGAAGAAGATCCGTTGTGTCTAAAACCTCTCCACCAGGATATTCTCTTGTTATATGGCTTATCTTATGAAGAGGTGAGACTTGCATTGTCTGTCATGTCTTACGGTCGGTTGGAATTCATTCTCCTCATGTTTATCGCATTTAAATCTGGGGGTTATTCCGAGGTAAATTGCAAAACTGAAATTGGGATCGCAATGCAACAAGCGAAGAAACCGGTACCAGTTGCAGATTTACTGCGGGCACGGCGTTCTCAACCAATGGAATTTGGACGGTTAAAAGTCGGCTTTAAAACTCATTTCCGTTGCAGATTTTATAAGTAAATGCTACGCAACAGCTCAAATGATTGTTGAATGTGCATTTTTTAAAATGTTTGGTTGTCATAGAGATCACGCAATGACAAGCATATCTAACCGCAATACGCCACAAGTTATTTTGAATTATATGTGTTTATGTTACCACGTGAAAACTTGAAGAACTAACAGAAAGTTGACGTGTCAGAGGTAGCATTTTTAAAGTCTGTCAATATTTTTTGAAGCGGACATAAGAATTCAACTTCCGCCATAGGGAAATACATAGATTATATTTCATTAATATTAAACAAATGTCGCATGATCCGTGTCGATAATACTATCATTTGAAGCACAGATATGTTGCGTATACTTAAATGTTTCCTTCATGATTTGACTTAGGATGCATTCATTTGTAAGCTTCCGGAAATTCGCCTAAGATTTTAAAGGAAAATTGGCGTCTAAACACAAAGCAAAACAAGGCATCCTGCTGCTAAAACTAGTTGGCTAGCTAACAAACCTAATCTGTCTAATTGCTTCTAATCAAACCACAAGCACTTTAAAACTTAACAAGCTTCCACTTTTAAAATGAATACATTTCAAAAATTACTTTGGGTATGGGGAGGTTTAAACTTCACTATTGATTTTCCACACTAAGCATTCATGTTTAGCGGCATGTTAACTTAAAACCTGGTAACTACCAGACATATGCGACTATGGTAACGCTCGCCAAATTGTTGGACTTTCCTATTACGTACAGCTGTTCTTGATACTTGCAAAAGTGTGTTTCTGACGCCGTAGGTGATGCCAGCCACAATCCTGTGCGCCGATAACAACTGCAATGTTCAATAGCTCGCTGGTTCGTTTGGGATTATTATATTTCTTTCTGTCTAACACAAGATACCCTACCTTTGAATAAACTTCCTTATTATGCATTTACTTTGTCAATTATTCAAAATGTAGTGACAATTTTACTTACATCGACCTTGTTAAAGACACTGCGTATTCAATTAAATAAGAGCAAACTTCATAAATCACTTAGGACAAGGCATAACATACGTGGACTAAGACACGCAATATGAATTTAATCTGATTTGAACATGCGGATGACCTTGAACTAACTTACGTGCTAATCTCTAGCTTGTGCACTTGTTGTTTTTCGATGTTTCTCAGTAATACGTCGCAGAACATAGGCTCCCTACGCATTGTATTTTTTACAAGCTCAATCATTTAATACCAATGTACCGATTATACTACATTTCTCCTTGCATTTACCATAAATTGCGGGTAGTGTTTTGCGATATCCAAGCGCAAGATGTTGCGTATCGCCAGCCATCGGAGACATAGTTACATCTTACATTGCGAAACATTTCAACGGCTTTTACACGAACTTACTTGTTTAAATCCAACGTTGCTTAGAGCAGCTGCAAGGAAATGTATGCTTCCTTGCAGCGAAACGTCTTAGTCTCTCCGCAACTTCACCTTGTTCAGATCCACAGGTCTAACCTTGGAAGCTCTCAATCACACCCTGCTGCAATCTGCTTCTTGTATACGCTGACGCCTTAGACTGACACTCGTGAGAAGACAGCGTACGCCTACACAATTTTCAAGTGAAAGCTGTGACGTTGACGTCGACATCATAAAAAGCACAACATTTTAAATTAGAGGGTGCCATGCTGATGTTTCGTAAATTTTGCTCAACAAGCACATTGTCCAGCGAGCCACGTTCTAAAAACCTAGATGGTAGGTGTGCCAAAATGGTTAAACCGGACATTCCGTATCATAATTGCTGCAACTATTTCCATGCCAGGTCCGTCCGAGTTAAATCTAATCATGTAGTTATTTAAAAAACAAGTTTCTATATGGTCCTGCGTGAAATGTCCATAGGTCCCGCTGGCAAAAGCCGGCTCTTATTGTCCCAGCAAAAACACCTACAAACCAAGTTCGAGGAAACCGTGCCCACCGAAGTAACCAGAGTTGGAGCAAACATAGATGACTGTGCAACCTAAGCCTCCGTAGTAAGTTCTGCTCCTATCCTGAAGAGAAGCGTTCGTAACCTCGAAGCACAACGACACTGCGAGCCCCGAAAATCAACGGCTGTTTCAATACAACACGTGGCACACATCTGACTACAGCGGTTCTTACTTCAATAGGAGGTACCACACCCAAGTCCATGTCAAATAGCCCGACGGAGTGCACAGCAAAAGGGTAAAACGTTTCCCATGAAGTTTGGTGTTTGTATTAGCAGATTACTGTAGTTGGTTTACCGAAGCGACCTTCTTACTTCGGCTCGTGCATTTGACTTTACGTATACAACAGTCGAGTTATAGTTGCTTCCTAGAATGACCAACATTTAAACTTGACAGTATCAACAAATTAACCAGAAATAGAGGAGCGAAGCAGAATACATCATGATATAAGCACCACCGGTTTCCAACGGTACATCCCCAAGTATTTCAATCCCCGCGCGTGACGTGCCGAAAGATGCAAAACTACATCAATCTGTACTAAACGTACTGTGCTTCAATGTTCCAATATCAAAGCCGACGTCAATATAAGTCAGGTAGTCAGCCAACAGCGACCAGTGGGGTGTCATTGGTAACCTACTCGGGGTCGTACTCTAAGCTATACACCTAGTGCAATGCAAGCGGCTCTCCAACTCTAAGAATAGAGGATAGCCAAGTCTGCTCTGTGTTGTGCTACACCCCATCACCGTAGTAGAATCAGTTCTACTGTCGAAAGTAGACTCAGAAATGAATACTAATCCAACTGTGACTTTTCAGATATCCCATGGTGGAAACGTTATTAAACTAACTGCAACTTACAAGAAAAACGAAGAAAAATGCACCAGAACCAATCATGTCCGCAGGATTCCCGAAACTGAAGCATGCAATATGGAACAATGGCGTTATAATCGTGAAGAACTCTTCGTAGATTATGTGCTATCGAATTGGATTTCATGGCATTGCACCTCACAGATCTACAAAGCATGTAGACGTAGATTGTTGAAGGTGGTTCTACAGTCGATATATATGTTAGCAAGGCTGCTGAAGGCCTGGGGAATGTTTCTTTTTAGACATCCATCAGAGCTTGGGCTGAAGACAGTCAGCTATATGCACCCTAGAGTTGATATGTAAATCAACAAACCAAACGCAGGGTTAAGTACAAGTAACAATGCAGCAGTAGTGTGCCCAATAAGCTCTTATAATCCGATGAAAAATGCATTTAGCAGAGATCAGCATCATTATCATACACGTTAGCCAGAGGTAGGGAACACCTCAGCTACTGTGCCCAAATACATAGAAAAAAGAAGAAAAAAAGCAACTGGTGCAAGCCGGTTGAGCTACCGGTAACGGATGGGCATCATTCCGATAAGCTACCAGCCGGCTACTGTGCATCAAAAAAATTACTATGCAAAATTATATAAGGCTAAATAATGAGATCGTGGTTGGAGGGGGAGGCTAAGAGGGATGCCGTGGGACAAAGAAACTCACAACACGAACTCCACTGAGGTACGCTCCTTGCCATGTCAGCAGGTGTGGCCAACCAAACGTGTTCATCGTCTTTCGGACCTCAACCAGGTAGCCGAGACGCTCCAACCGAGGCCAGCTCAGAAGTGAGTGCCTTCATTCCTCTCGACCAAGTCATCGCTTGGCCACCCCTCCTCTTCTTCCATCCCCTGGCGCGCAAACAACGCACGTCGCGGGTGTCGGTGGGTTGGCATGCGTAACACGTGGCCGAGCCATCGGAGCCTAATGCGTGAAATAACGGTGCTGAACGGTTCAGTTCCTTTTCCTGTGCCTAAACAAGGCGTCGAACACCCTCGTTGCTTACGCGGTGTTCCCACCAGAGGTGAGCTAAATTGGGAAGGCACCGGTGGTCGAACGTTAGCCGACAAGTTACGATGTACGTAAAAGCTTAGATACAGGGCTAACAACGCAGCCGATGAATAGGACGTCGAAGCAGTCGCCAAGTACACATTGCACAAACGATTCGTCTCTGGCCACTCATATGTCAAAGAAGCTTCAGTTATGAACTGCACCAGCTCCGACACATTACGTAGCTGTGAAAAAAGCTTTTATTTTTCTATACTAACATCAAAGCGCTCCTTGGTAAAGTTACCAAAGTTCGAGCACGACAATCCGCGAAAACTTAGGACCTAATTTGCATTATTGAATCTGTTGTACTGAGGAGTGACTGGTGGTGATGTTGAAATAGCAGGAATTACACTCATTCACAACAACAGCTCCAAAAGAAGAGGTGGGGTCCTTCTCTATTACCGCAGCGACTTGCAATATGCAGGAGTTGATGAGCTGTCTCCGACTAAGACACCTTGAAGCACGTCCCGTAGCCGTCATTTACCGCCCTCAATCATCTAATAAGGAATTGGATTCCAGCTTGGTGCGTGCCTTGAAGATGGTAACACGCACTAACCTCCAAGTACTGCAATGTACACTAGCTGAAGTTATCGGTGCCGTCCAATGAGCAGTTCAATGCAGAATTGCATGAACGCGTGCCTAATACTCCCGTGTACAAACATGTCACTACGACCAGTAAATTCAGGAGAGTAAAAAACCGTCCATATTTGAGCTTTTGCTCAGAAGTATAGAGCTTATTAATGATAAGCTATTGGTGCGTAGTCCATTAGGTCTCAGCGACTATGTAGTACGATCATTTTACTGGGTTGCTTACACAGAGTATCCACTTGAACACTCGGAACTAAACCCTACAACCACGCGCTAACATGTCCTGCAAGAATTCGTCGAGATATTCGCCTAGGTTTTATCGAACAACAGTCCCCTTGAAAACGTTTGGACAGACTTCGTTGAAATCATCAGCGACGTCGTCAACTGCTCATCGGAAACCAAGCCCCTTCGTTCCGCAAAGTTTCCATCAATTCTTAAGTGCGGGACTCAAAAAAGCAGGACGATAAGGGATGCTGCACGTGCGCCTATAATACTCAGAGAGTTGGGGGAAAATTCCTACCAATCGCAGCTATTGCACTGCACGTTTCAGTGAGGATAATGTCACTAATCATAAGTAGCTAAAACTTGCTTCTTGCAAATAATGAACTACTCTTTTGGCACGTTAACAGTCTTCTTAAAGTAAAGAGTGGAATTCTCTAATTTACCCATCAGTCGGGAGAATATACTGCGTTGACGGTGAAGCCAATGCCATGCGGTTAAATACCGCCAAATTTTTGAACTCGCGGTTTACACCTCTCACATAACATGAAGCACAATACCGAGTACACGATTATACACATAATTTTCATCCCAGCAAGTTTGCTAACGAACCCTGTTTTACTTGGCGATCATACCACTCCGGGAGCAGACAGCATCCGCCCAACGACACTGAAGGCAGCGGCCACCAGGCTAGCTGAGCCACAGTCACAGTTCTTCCAAAGAAGATTCCAAGTACGGTGGGTCTGGAAGCGTGGCATAATAACCCAAATTTTTAAAGATATTATCCGTTCTGCTACTGTAATCTATCACCCAGTGACTTTCCTCCCTATACTTGCAAAAGTAATGGAAGCGGTTGTTGCTGTGACTCTAATGAAAAACCTGGGACAATGAAACAAATTAGCAGCGGACAGCATGGCTCCTCCCAAGGCAACATCAACCAGTTGACTACACAAGTCATTTAGACGGAAGCGTCTCATGGTGGGGTCGGATTTGACGTCATCTATCTGGACTTCTTTAAAGCTATCGACCGCCTTGGTCCACGCATCCTACTTCAGAGTCTATAGATCTATGGAATCCTAGATCATGTTCTTGTTTGGATTGGCAAATTTATTTAACAAGGGGGTTAATTTGAACAATACTTGAACAATGATTTATAAAGGTAAAAAGGCAGGTGCTTGACATGTCCCGTATGGCGTGCAGAGTGAACGAAAGATAGATCAAAGAATAATGGAGCAGTTTAAAGAAGAAATATCTATGGCTTACAAATTCTGAAGAATTCAAATAACATCTGCTGGCCACTGCTGGAACTGAACCAAACAGTAACCTAAGAGGTCATCCAAGGAAACTGGTAATAGAGTATAGCCAGCTGGGTTGCAGTAGAAATTTCTTTGTCCGCCTGAGTGTGTCAGCCGTGGAACTCTCAAGCTAGCGATAATTTAAATGGATTTGTCGAAGCGTTAACTTTCTTGCATCCCCCTTTAATACTTGTTAACCAGGGTCAACGAAACGCAATTAAACGATGTGTAGTCCAACTGCCAACAATAGATTTATATATTTTATTATTTTATTATGCGGATAATTTTGCTCGTTTAGGTAAGTTTAAGTTGAGTCCACCAAAAGGTTTTTCACTTTGTCATTAATTTTTATGTTCGCAATAAGTTCTTTCTTACGGGACTTGTTAAACATTGATTATTACCCGTACTACTTCATTGTTCCATTTACAAAGAGTTTGCTGGTATAAAAAGATACATTTGTCAGAAACATATCGTCCAACATAGAGATTCTTATAGGATGAACAATATTTCTTGTATAAGAACATAATACATGTTAACGTCATTAGTGAGATCAACCATTGGAATGTTCGGCCAAACAACGTAACTTATATATTAATTTATGGAGGATGCTCACTTTGATTGTATAGTTGCTTGGCTGCTTCTGTAATTTTTCATAATGCTAATCGCCAACAGAATCAAGCAATCAATATTAAATAGGCAACCATACTAATAATCAAGACATTTAACAACTATACGTACCCCAAAAACGCCCAGGAATCCCTTTGTAAGTACATGTTCACCACTGCCAACTTTGGCAACAATTGTTTTGCCACGAGCTTCTGGCATAGTATATGAGACTATTGGCTCCCCGCAGAACTCACCAATCACATTAATCATGATTTCTCTAGTAGTCGTATACAAGACTTCCACTGACATTGCGGTTTAATCATTAAAAGATACATCATGGGTTTTCCCCAGATAATATTGTGTCAGCAACTACTGACCAACGCATAAAATGTATTCTCTTCAAATTATAAACGGACGCAATATTAGGACATGCATTGTCACCTAGTCCCTGAAAATGTTTCAAAACGGGAGCACCATTTGCTGAAGATTTACTCAAATGCTATATTTGACGGTAACATTACCAATCATTTCGCAGGATGGATAACGTTGCTCAACTCCAACAACCTGTTTGTTCAGATATCTATGCTTCATGGTGCCATGGCAAAGGACGTATTTGTTATGTCGTTTGAAAACCGTAAGTCGCGATCCAACTCTAATGACCAAAGCAAAGGCCTACCCCATTTGTTCAACGCGCGTTTCCAGATTATCCCCCATGGGATCCCATATCGACGTTGCCATGGGTTTACCTCACATAGCACTGCGGAAAACATTCACTCACACTTTGCAGCCAGTACAAATCAACCTTGCACACCTCAGGAGTTGAATAATCTTCCGACCAAGGGTCCCACACCTCCACGTTCCTCCTAGCCCCAATCCTGTTTGGTTGATCTAAACCATCGAAAGAGAGTGGCCCATCGCGTTACCCTTCATTCGCCGTATAGCAAACCTAAGAGCCAAGGGTTAGCGGACCTAATAAAAGATAGATCGTAGTCCGATCGTGGACTCTGTATTGTGTGACCAGTTGTACAGTGGCAAATACAGTTTGTATCACTTTTGGACATTGTGAAGACGGTTTGTTTCAAAACTGAACTGAGAATGTCATAGTTTGGTTTCCTCTATTGGTTGGACCCGGGAGCTTTTACGCGACACTCGAGCCCCAAGGGCATTTTTCACTTTCAAAATATGCCAGCTAAATCGTCGTTATCACAAAACAAATGTTTTGGATTGCAGGTTACTGGCACTTACTTACACAGGTGGAAATGCGTACAGATTTAAACCGAGTTATACGAACTTCCCAACTTAGATTACCCGGACGTCATCATGTTAACCAAAACTGACAAATGGTCGTAAGTACTGAAGTTAAGAACACTCTTGCTCAACCACCGACCAACTGGAGAGGGCTGCATTTAGGTGATACTAATATTCCGATATATGCATCGCTCGCTAAACGACTCAGGGGTTCATGTATTATACTGGCTTTAGTGCTGCTGCACCTAAGCTGGGTAATCTATGTCTAATGGCCTCTGTGTTTCAGAATTTTGTTGGACTCCAGCCTCTACCATCATGCAAACATGTTTTCCTGGTAAGGAAGGTAAATTAGGAACATCCTAGATATCCCGGGTACACTCGGCTAGTAATTATATGCATCACTGCAAGTGCTAATCGCTGGTTCGCCGCTAAACAACCATATCATTTGCTAATGCGTTTAGAACATAAGACAAATCGGCTATCTGGCGCGTGCAACATGTTCGACGCAGTAAAAGCAGACACTCGTTTCAGTCACATTCGTCGTGCAACCCTAAAAAGGGGGCTGATGACTCACGTTGTAACTACTAGCTAGGATAATCCGACTAACTTTTTGATGCAACAAGCTAGGTTTTCCTCGCCGGAATAGTCCCTTGAAATGGTTTTAAATGCATTGGCCAAATATTCAGCTGGTTAGTGGTACGTAACTCAGATACTGAAAGGAACCACGAGAGCAAGTTCACCTCCTTCCTTAGGTGCTTGACTCGGAAATTAATAGTGTTGTGGGACTAATCTAGGTACACCTACATTTTCTCTCCGAACAAGGGCCCCACAAATGGGGGTACTAACAAAATTTACCACCGCGTCTAACTCTTCTGGGATGCTAAAATGCCAGCATGAGATTGTGTTACTACGTTGCACAAACCATGAGCTGCTTTTTTACACGTGAACAAACGTCCCATCTTAAAACGCCAAAATGTAGAACCGAACAAAACACAGCACTTTCAATGTGCTCAGTATTTTCACGACGGATAACGGCAAAGGAAAAATGCGGTGAATCAGTAATGCCGCAAGAGAAAGTCGCTAGGTAGGCAACCTCATCGCAAAGCATCTGAAGGAATACAATCACAATCCATTTAAGAACATGGTTCATAAAATAGAGTTATTCCTGCACTTTCGATTTCATGGTGATTTTGCTGTTGATACCGCAGCTTGCTGCTTGAAAGATGTTGCTACAAAAGGTTCTTTCGCAGCTGTATTTAGAATTGATTAATACAAAAACCATTGCTTCCAAAGTCTCTGAAGTTTAGACTTCCTTCATTGACCCTTTCTATGCCTGTTTACAATTACTCGGACTTCTGAGCTGCACGATATATGTGTCGCACTATCATGCGCCTATCTCAGATGACTCTGGGCCACATTCCGGCCAGGTTCTACAAAAGTGAGACGATACCTTCAAACTGCTCTATTATGTCAGACCTTCTTGATTTTTGCCACGCAGCATCTGAGGATGTCTTCATGTCATAAAATCCTTACATAAAATCTTCAAGATTGGCTTCCGCAAGCAGCTCCCATCTAGTAATTAGCCAAATACATCTACCAATTGAAACTCGAATCGTTTGTGCAAAAGCGGTACGTACGTCCGCTACTACTTCCTAGCCAATGGAAAAGGTTACTTAACAGTTTGCTTATCACCTGAGACGATTACGTTGTGGTGTCGAGGATTTGTGCGAGACTTCCCCTTTTACTCTCCCTACAATTTACAGATTATACCAGCTAATTAGATTTGACAAATCAAGCAGTCAATATCGCAACCCAATTTGACGCTAACAGCATCCGATATCTGCCATGTAAACGTTTGGTCCGATGAGAGTTTACAAGAAACAAATTATTAAACCATCACTGATATGGTCTTGATTTCCTTACTCGTATGAGAATATCTGTCTTGATAAAAGATACCTCGCCCGTTCTTCGTTCAAACGGTAAAAGAAACAGCCATCACTCTTACAAAACTATTTAGCCGTATCATAAAAATGCACCGTCATTTTATATTCACCTTAGGCAGATAAGGCAGTCATAAAATCATAAACACTTTTTCTTTCCAACCATGGATTTACTGAAGCGGATGACGTCCTTACGCGAGTACAAATTGCCTGGTGCAAAAGAAAAGCATCTTAGGTATTTGCAATTGACGCCAGGAGTTTTGATGTTCGAATATCAATATTCAGTTAACGAAAATGAGACGCATGTGTACGGAGCGTTTAAGCAAGTGACCATCACTCTAATCTGCATACGTAACGACAGGGCAGCACCATCAAGTAGTCGTTCGATAGGTATACTGCTGGGGATTTCCAATTGTTGACCTCCAATTTTCTTGACGCAATCATCAGACACTCATGGATTAACTAGATTCCTGTTACGATGCAGCACGGATGTCGTCAAAATCAGTGCTGTACTACCAATCTGCTGCTAATTCGTGCATTCTATATCGACTTTGTAGATGGTGGTGTACTATTGAACAACACATATCTGGATCTATCAAAGGCATTCCAACATCTGTATTACTGAATGCCACTTCACAAATCTCATAAATAATGAGTTCGCGACCCTATACTGGGCTAGATAAGCACTTTCGTCCTTCAACATCATCTGAAGTTAAGGCCAGGTAAAAGCTTATTCCATCTAAACAAATTTCATTGTCGCTTAACTCTAGAATTTGTTCGCGGGTCCCGCCAGTTCCAGATTATTTAAAATATACTTGTGGGTACGCTTTCTTCAAAATATCTACAATTTGCCAATTATTTGATGACATGGCTTAATAGCACTACAATGGCGCACCATAAAGTCCTGCAGGTTGATCTGGCAAAAGCGTACATTGTCCATTGCGAACCTGCTCTATTACAAAGAAACACGCTCGACGCTATGCGCAGGCGCGGAGTATTCATGCCTACCGGCCAGGATCACAAATTATACGCCGCGCTTCTGGTTTGATCTCGACGTGCTCGTGTAAGATGACCTTGGTTGTTTGAGGCTAACCGAGGAGTTATCAAATAAATTATATCGGCCATTCTGAATCCTTCGTTGTGCGTTGGGGAATGTTAATGCTTAAGTCTTTCTAAAATTGCTTGGCGGGCATGAGAGGCAGCTAGCGAAAGATGCTGTCCTAGGGTGACAACTTTGGCGGAATCGCCACCTCAAAGCGCTCGGGAATGTACAGCGACAGACGAAACAAGATGAACGTTTTATCACCTCTTCAATTTCGGCTAAAATATCCTCAGTTTTACAACGTACATTTAGGCGTCTAAGTGAGACCTCGTAATATCGAATCAGATCCCGCAAAATACTAACCATACTTGCCACTAATATTGGAATTTAGTCTATTTTGTAGGAGCATCAATTTGGGATGTTCACACATTAAAGTGACCAGGGTGTCCAGAATCTTTTATTTCCCCTGCTTCGACGCCATATAACGGCACCCTAGAATTTGTAATTAATTCCATCAACTTATAACTCTCCATTTATCGTGTTGATGATAAACACAATACTTTAAGTCAGGTTATAGCACCATTACCTTCATATAATGACAGTTACACAGAAACAGTTGATGACATCGTACTCTCCTTAACTCTAGGCTGTACTACTCAAACCAGTGTTACTGTTAACTTTTTGTGGCTCGTCTTTCCAGCGCATTATTTTAACCGCCCCGTTTTATCTTGCAATTTTATAATAACTGTCTAACGAGGCTTGCTAAGAATTAGCTTGCCTACGCGCTACAATACTATCCTCAACTTTTCTATAGTAATGATATTATTTACCTATGCATATTGATGAAGCAATAGGATTTTCGGTGGATATGGTGTCCTTACATCAAGTTTCATTCTGTTCCGTGCATAATTATGAAACGTCCGAGGGAGCTTACCGAATATCATATTACATACTCCATTAGATTTTCTCTATTGGAATGCTGATATATTTGTCTTAAAACAACCAGGTACTAGGTTTAATTCAGCTGCTTTCTTATAACATCTTATCTAACGGGGAATAAATTTTGAACAGGTGAGTTGTTCAGATGAATCATGCAATTGTAAATAGAAGAGAAAGTATCCCAAATTAAGAACAGTTTATTTTCTTTCTTCGATTCACTTTACTCAGCAACATCTTGACTCCGGTATTAAACAACTTCCCTTAACACCAGCCGAGGTCTTAAACCGAAAGTAATATTTTGCGATGATACTGTCAATGTTTACTGTCCGGTATAGCCAATAAGTACAATAGTGAGATAAAGTGTGTATTATACAAAATATTAAGTTATAATTTGTCTCAAGTAATATGTTTGCTGTCGGTCCAGTAACACGGGTTTTACAAATCATTAGTTTCGGAATATGAATATAGTTCCTACTATATCAGTGTCACTTGCAACCAACGGCTTGTTGCGCTGCATTACTTTTTAGGTCCGCTGGAAAGAGTTGGGAAACGTCTATAGATATAGGATGTGCATTAAGTTTTCTAATAGCCTAATTTAAATATCATGACTAATTTGCCCCTTATTTATTTATCCGAGTTTTAAACCCATTTTAGCAAAGTAATACTTTAAAATAGATCCAAATTTCCATATAAATTTGAGCCGCATCAAAGGAAATAAAACTTTTATTACGCCTTTAAACTATAAATGTTTTTCATGAAATAGTCGGACATAAAATAACCTGTTGGGCATCGCTTTTGACAAGGCTCACAAATAGAATCACTAAGCACACGGAATAAAACTATTCTGAATACAAACAGTTTGTTTAAAGAGTTTTGCTCTGAACGCTTTACCGCAAAAACTTAAATATGTTTAGCGCTTCTATTCTTTGCATCAAGGATTCATTTATTTAATAAGACGTAACTATAGATTAATTATTATAATACTACATCTTTCTGAGTTCAATAACTGTTTCTCTTACGTCATTAATCTATACGTAATATATAAGTACAAAAATTTTATGTTCATTCAAAAATGCTAAGCTTATGTAAAGTGTTTATAGATTTGTTTCAGCTAATTGCGATTTAAAGCATAGTAGAGGCGAAGGATAAGCACTGGTAATGAAGGAGACCATTTTACAATATTTTAGCGTCAGGTTTTTTTAAGATATTTACCATTGCATCCTGGTTAAGGTTGCTTGATAATTCTTACTAAGTGTTAACATACTTGTACTGGGCTTTGAATTTTATTGTGTGTTAAATTTGCTGCAAAGCTTTCGAGTTGGTTATGTTTCGGTTTTGTGTTTGCGCAAATCCGTATAAGCATAAATTCATACTTCATTTTTATATAGAGACGTTTTAGGATGTTGCTTTTGAAAGAAACCACCAGTAACATTCGATGAAGCAGTGCCTATCTAAATAACGTATGTGGTCGCTTAAGTCGCGATACGAAGCGCTTGCATTCTACTCCATTTGTATACCACAGGTGAATCGCGATCTGAATTTAAGTAGAAAGCTATCGAGGGCGGGTGCATGTGTGATAAGTGTCGATGCTATGCGTCGTTCATTGTGTCAGTGCATTGCATGCCACAAAGTTAGCTTCGACGTTAACATAAGTCGCTTGTAGCGAACCGACCTGTTATGTTTCATGTGCTGTGTTGCTTTTTCCTTTCAGCGACCTGCTCAGGAAATATGTCTTCACAAACCCAAGGAAGATTGCATCTCACGAATTTTGCACAACTTGAGCTATATTGTAGCAAGACAGTTACGTTTCATATTTTCAAGTAACAATATAGCACATACTAAATATCTATAATTGCTCAAAACACATTGGTTAAATTCTGCATCTGTCTCAGCACAGATTCAATACGACAACTTAGTACACGGGCTAGATTCAGCACATAGATGCAAATGCAGCTCTTTGGTGATTTATCGCATGAGGTCGGGTAAGTAACAATATACATATGCACAGCTTTTTCGTTTTTGGGAAGGAAAACTCGCTGTTGTACGCTTAGATTTGGGTTCATAGAGGTGTCTCCTAAATAATCTATACGGGATGCATGGTGCTAGCAGCAAAACACGATGACAAGATAGTTTACGTTAACACAGAGCTTTTAGTTACCATCGGGGTTCAAATAGGCTTGCTTAACCTGCACATGGAAATTAGGTTAATTCATCCATCCCCAGACTCCCTATCCTACTCACTGTCAAACTCTGACTGGTCAGTTGATCATCTAAAATTAGTTCTAACACAAAATGTTTATTGCATCGTCAACTGCTTAATCCCATGATTAGTACATGTGCCGATTACAGCCTCGCTTCCTTCAGACATTAAAGTTAACGTTCAAAAGTCTTGTAATCTACTGCAATTGGAAGTGATGTTCAAGCATCCTGCGAGCAGTTTGACTTGAGACCAAAGCGTATATTGGTCAACCAACAAACTATTGCGCCAACTTATCAAAGCTACTGTTTATGCTAAACCATCCATCTAAAACAATGTACACGGTAATTTAGTTGAATCCGCGATACTTTTCTCAACTGTTTGTCAGACTACAACCTTACATCGACGAGTGCGCTATAAACTACAAAACAAATGGTCCTTCCACCTGCTTCTCTCATTTTGACGATATTTTTCTCCAAAATGTTCAGGCGTATTGGAGCCAAGCATAGCGCAGCTAATTATTCTACATCACGTGCTTGCTAGCGCTAGCTTTGGATCAACTTTTCACTGGAGTCCACGCTGGGTTATTCATATAGTATTATCATCATTGTAATTACCGCCTATAGAAAACGTGAGCCACAGATTCAATAGTTACTTTAAATTGATTGATGACAAGTCAGCGCCTTACCTTAATCTGTGTGTCTTATTTGGTATTCCGATGAACCAATGGCTGGTATACTACGTTTTAACCTCTAACATTTGGGTGTATAAGGAATTGCAGTCCACTGATATCGTTACCCGTATATATCATACTAATTTTTCCGGTTTCAAAACCCAAGATTATTTGGCAACGAAGTGTACACATACACTTTTAACTGCCGTGTTTGCGGAATAAACTGATAAGCGCTTTGTATATCAAATTAAATGTAGTATGTTTCATGATTTAAGTATGGGATTTAAAGGTATGCATGTATGTCAGAGCTGACATAACTTCGATGCACCTATCCTTTCAAAGTAACACATCATTAGGACAATAAGCACAATGCCATTATACTCAATATTTCTCACAATATTTGAAAAAACATGAAATACGTTAATCTGCAGTTTATTATAACGCGGTTAGTTTGATATAATGACTATGCATATTATTACTACTGGTAGCAAATTGCATTAGCACTGTTTTTTAATAAAATTATAAGGCTTTTAATGACGAATCACCGGCGTGTAAATAATAATTAATCTAAGAACTTAAATAAGCAGTAAAATTATTGCAAGGATTTTTACAACTACTGTATAACAACTGCTGAAACAATAATGCAAACTAGGCCACGTAACACCATAACAGTTTTTATGAATATTATATCATACAAATAGCAAACACAATTTCTTTGACAACGACAACTACGTAACACAACTGTGAGTTTGCTGGCGACGTAGAGGAATTCTTCCAGTTGAATGTTAGATAAAAAGCATTACGCATTTGACTAATAAGTTCATTATTCTAGATGAGTATGCCCTTTGCATTTAGTATAATTGCAATTAGTATTCCGCACTGTTACAATTTGAGTAAATATTACCGTTACAAAAATCAATTCCGTACACTGAAGTTAATCACTGGATGCAATTTGTGCGTTGTAAGACGCTGCTTTTCTATTGAAGCAGAAAAGAACAACCTCTAAAAATATAGATTCTAATCACCCAATCTATCAGTTCCTATACAATATGCACGAAGCGGTCAAATCAAAAAATGCCAATTGTTATCCTTTGTGGGAGATTTTGCCAATAAAACGACAACTTTTGTTGCCTAAAGGATTTATTACGCAGCTCAACTGTTCTTATCAACCTTACTATTCCATTAGTTTTATTGTTAACTATATCAATACAATTTGTCGGGGCTTAATATCGTTTGTCTCTTTACCCATTTGTGGAAAATGCTATATTGGTCGAACCGGCAAAGGAAATTGTATCTAACATATTACAGCCTTAAGTCAACCAGTCGTCAGTTCTTTAGACCTCTTACTCACCTTAGCAACCTACTTTACGCATAAGTGGATATATACTGGAAACCCGTCAAATGCTTGATTATGTCACAATGAATAGAATCGTGAAAGACATAATAACACCTAATTCCTACTTGTAGGCAAGCAGTCGAGGACATCCGAATCAAATCCTCCTCTGTGCAAAACAACCCTTCGTAAGCCTTCAGCTACCCGAGGCGTAAGGGCCTCAAATCCGTCCACTTCCCAAAGTTTTTCATTATCTCCCTTCCAGTTTTCTTAATTATTTTCAGGTTTTTTATTGGTATCTAGACACAATGTAAAATACTTGTCTCTGCCGGTTTTCTTATTATTACTACTTTCTCCAACCTACTGTTTAATGTTAACTGTTTCAACTTTCATTGTATGAATGGCAGCAAAGTCCTACCCACGGGACAGTAGAGAAATAGTGCTTTGAAATTAAATAACTTACCGCAATGTGTGGTATTCCAACATGCTACTTCAATTACGACGTCCAAGAGACCAATTATGTATGACAAAGCATAAACTCCAGAAATAATTGTGTGAGCATGCATATAGACCATGAGTCAATAATTATCTGTAAACAGTGAGTACAACTACGTTCTCTGGAGCGATTTACGCAATGACTCCTTTCTTTTTAGCACCTGCGGTATTACGTTGCGTCTCGTTTCATTTTAAGACGTGAAAGTTTTGTACGCGTTGCAATTTCCACTAGTTGTGAGCGTGATTGGATAATGCTAACACAGTCACAAATTTGTGAAATGAAACTAGCTACAGTGCTGCAACCAATAGGCAATGATTTGTTGCAACAAACAGCCAATAAACATTTACAATTAGAACAGGTTGAGCTGCGTGTGTGTATTTGGCGTGAATACTTGCAAGACTCTCAGTCACACTGATGACCATGACAACTGACGGGCACCGCTATCGTCCATTGGTGGTAGTTACAATCCCGCATGTTTGCATGCGGCTTATTTTTATATTATTGGCATAAAACGACTATATTCGTGTGTCTCGTTCAGGAAATGTATTTAAATGTGATGGGATTCATTACTATGAGCAAGTAAGAAATTCAAAGTACCGTGCAAATTATCGTGTAGTTTAGTAATTCAGAGATTGCCTGATGTGTTATTTCAGTAAACACGACAGAGGTGGGAGATGATGCAACGTTAATAGACTGTATGCCTCCATTAAAGTAGCTGCTTATACTGGCCATCAGCAATTCCCGGATAAATCCAATATTGCGCTACGTGATTTGATTTTACCGAAATGAATCTAGTGCAAAAACCACAAAAGGTAAACCTAATGAAAACAATCTTTACTGCTTAATATAAATATTAAAAAAGACATGTTCGTATATGAAAAAACAAACACGCGACTATCGCTTATGACGATTTATACAGCATAAACTGCCCGTTTGTATTTATTTTATAATACAAAAGTAGTGTTGACCTAACCGACAGGAAACAATAATGCGCTCATATATTTTTTCATTGGCGCGTAAGTGAAAATATTTGCTGTAAACTAATTGTTATTTCTCTGGCTGTTTATTATGGATATTTGGGTTAAATAAATTGTATGTATTGGTATAGCCAGTTTGCAGTCTGCACAAAATATTAACTTAATAGGATAACAAAGTGTTCCGTGAGAGGTTGGCATGTATGTGACATTTAAACGAATTACGCCGGAGGGTTTTTATCCAATACACTATTATCTTTTTTAAATTATTATCCATTAACATGTGTTGTCATTAAATTACCAAAACAAAGTTGCGGAATTTCAGAGGTAAACGGACAAACCGGTTACTTACAAGAGAGCACTTTTCGTATTTGCTCTTTTAATTAACACAATTATCTACACTATATTTATGCATAATATTTGTTTCATCCGAGCCATACCTTATTTTCTTCTTTATAGCAACACGGTAACCTATCGAAATGTAATGTAATTTTTTAGCTTTATTTCATAAGGTAAGTTGTAAGAATAGCGGTCAAATAGTAAAAAGTGACTGGATATTGCATTAGCATTATAAAGCAAAACAATTGTACACAATCATCGGGTAGCTTGGTGCGTCGTATGTCAATTTTTTGACATATATATACTTAAACATTTAAACTATTATTTCTTGGCACTAACAAATTTTTAGTAATGCACATTTTGTAAACCGTGTAATATACACATACTACAATACCATGGCTACGAATTGCTGCCGTCCTTTGCAAGCTTACTATTTGCAAAATTCACCGTGGTCTTGTTGAAACCAGTAAGTTGCAACGCCTTTATATTTCGTTGCACAATGTCTGCTGCGTCAGGACGTCGCCACTTGTAGATGCTCATATAGTAGGACATATAAATCAAGAAGTTAATACGTACATTAACGAATTTTGCATCCAGCATTGTATTCGTGTTGTATCATAATTGTTTATTATTAATTATATGTCATAAGCTTCTTCATTAAACTATCGTTTTTGAGCTTATTTCCCGCGAATGCGTTAGTCATTTATAACAATACAAAGCAATAAGTTTGTTTTCATATTACCCCGTGATTGCAATCTGCCAAAATTATCATTCTTTTCTCGAATTATATTTAGTCTGATTTTTAACCGTGGGTGCACATTACATGGAAACTATCAATAACAATTGCTTTAGAAACATTACATGAACCTATAATTTAAATGTCTGGGACATCAAAAGAGCTAACTGGCATTGAACGACGCGGCACTTTAAAGGCTTAGTAAAGCTTCATTAGCTTGCTAAAGTAATATTTATGATTTATGCGCTAATATTGGCTGAGAGAAGGGTGGGCTGCAGGGAGTGTACACGTATGGATAACGTTGAACGACAGTTAATTCAATGAATAGATTGTGACAGTTGTTTGGATAAAATCAAGCAAAAATTCTCCGTTTTACATGAAATATCTAGCACCAATGGTTCGACACTTGTGCAGTTGGTTGAAATGGGGACACCAGACTCAGGCAAGTGATTCATTCGAATTCATATATGCCA